>JAKKIK010000778.1:0-23495 GCA_024500135.1 Heterodera carotae | reverse complement strand
GAAAAAATGCCGAAATATGCAGATAAAATATGCACATAAAGCCAAAATATGCACAAATATGCAAATATGCATATAAATCGCGAAATATGCAAAAAAAATGCAAAATATGCATATGGATATCCATCCTAGAAGCTTCAAACCAAGTTAAAAACATGTTTTTCGTGCGTTTCAGGCCCATGCCATTTCAGGAAAAAAATATGCATGTGCATATAATTCTACACCCTAACTATTACCCTGAATTCTTCTCTAGAGCTATTTTAAGGCACTGAGCACGAAAACCGACCTTCCTTTCCAATTCCGAACACCTAACCCAATTCGAACATTTCAAAAATTCAAAATTTTCATTTGCAAATATTGTTTGAGAATTGACTGCGAATAAACATGTAAACAAGTGTTGGTTATCAGAGATAAATATATTGTCGAAAACACAATTATATCTCAATCCCCATTATTACCCCGTTGCGTGAATCAAATCAGATTTCTTATTTATTCATTATATTTTGCAGTCAATTCTCAAGCAATATTTGCATAAATGAAAAATTTCTGAATTAAAAAAAAATGTTGGGGACCACTGCTCTAGAACTTTGCCGTACAATATTTTCATGCAATTGTCATTACTTTCCGCCCTCGTATAAAAGTTACCTTTTTTCTACAAAATGTGTTCGATTGCAGACATTCCAACGGCATGCCTACAATTGATTTCTTTTTTTTTCTGAATGGGTTCACTAATTTTTTTTGTTTCATCAGAATTCTTTTCTGGCAGAATTAAACTATAAATTTACCAAAAAATATTTCATTTGATGGATGACAAACGTTACTTTCCGGCATCAGGTTAGCAATTTTGTATCATAAAACAATTTCGCATTTCTTCACAGAAAATGTTGGCAATTTTGCATTTCAACAGCAATATAAAGAACAACCGTACGATTATTCACAAGGTTTACAATTCGTCGCTTTTTTAAGTTTTTGTTGTTTAGATAGTTTTTCATCCTTCTCAGATTCAAGTCCTGGGTACATCCCTGGTTTTACGAATCTAACGTTTATTTTATCATTTAGTTAGAAAAATAGGCACTTTTGCATTATGCAGTCTGAAATTTTTAAACGCCAGCAACGGCTAGCTGGCCATCCGCAAGATACTTTATGCGTGAGGAAGTGATGGGTGTTCGATAGTTTAATGGGCTGATATTGCATAAAAGCATTATGCACTATATTTTTTAAATCAAATCTTGCTAATAAGCAAATGTGTTCTTAATCGACCTAATTTAACAATCTAAAAAAGAATTCATTTAAGAGAAAATGAATGTTACAATAGTATGTAATCCAGGCATGGTTAAGAAATAAGCACTGTTTGTGAATTCTGTCTTTTATAACTAATGATATTTGGAATATTGGTTTTGTGTTGGATTTTTTGGTTTTCTTTAGGTCACTTCAACGATAGTCCATTCGAATCTTCCTCTTCACCAAATGCCAATCAGCAGAGAAGCGTTGGACACTCGCCGCAGCGGTGCTACCAAAATTCTCCGTCATTGCAATTCCGCTCCGAAACTTCGTTTGGGGTGCGTTATTTGATACATCCGGGTTTTGCTACTCCCCCTCCCCTCGAAATTTTAATTTGTTCTACAGGGTTCACGTGACCGCAAATTACGAATCTGAAATTTATTTTGACATTTCACATCATCTTATACCTGACACTATCTTTCGCAAAATTTTTATTTTTTATTAGTTAAAATGTTAAAAATTGGGTACTTATGCACTTTACTAGCCATAAAAAATTTTTTTTTTTAGTTCGTGTGAAATTGTTTCCATACGTTTTCAGCACCGCTGATCAAGGATCTGACGTCCATTTCAACAAAATCCGTACACCAGACTCCGTACCGAACATCCCAGACCCGAATTCGAACAAAAGTTCGAAAATTTTCAAGAATCAATAGCGTCTTAACTTACTCAAAATGTGTAAAATGGTCACTCATGGTTGTTTGTTCGTGTTTCTGAAATATCGCTTGTGTTTTGTGTAAAACTGAGCGAAATTGATTTTTAAAAATTTAGAAATTTTCGAACTTTTGTTCGAATTCGGGTCCGGAGTTCGGTATTGGTCAAAATAGACGTCAGATTCTTGATCAGCGGTGCTGAAAACGTATGGAAACAATTTCACACGAATTAAAAAAAAAAATTTTATGGCTAATAAAGTGCATAAGTACCAAAAATTGTGCGAAATGGAGGTTGGATTGAGCAACCTCGAAAACTAAAATTTAATTTCTTCAAGGGGTACTAACAACATACTACCAAAAAATCATTCAATCTCACGATTACGAAAAAAGATTCAGACATATTAAAAGTTTATTACCCAGGATCTACTGGCACTATGAATTCGTCGAAAATTAAAAATATCCCAAAATCTATTTAACAATAACACTCAAAGTCTGTTTTCTTTTGGTATTTTTCTTCGAGCATATTAAAGGATTTTTGAAGTTCTAAAGAAAAGTCTGGGCACCGTAATGAACAAAATGGCGGTCCCGGATGCGAATTTTTGCCGAAATTTTCCCCGTGCATTTTCCACTCTGTACCAAATAAAGGGGCGGGTAATTAGTTTCACTTGTTTGTTTGTTCACTTTCATTCAAAACAAAAATGTTTAAAAAAACGCTACGGACTTATGAGACAACCCAATAACTTAATTCTTTTACGTTTAAAAATTCTTTTCTTAAAAAAGAAGTATGGCAACGCTCAAATTGCTAACAACAACAACAACGGACTACAGTCATATGCCAATGCAACTGCGGCGTCGCCAATAAAATTTGACCCGTTTGGATATGTGAGTTTTTATTGAAAACTCTTCTTGACATGTTATTGTTTTATTATCAGTGAAATGCCAAAGATTCGAAAACAGTCAATTTAAAGAATTAAAATATCGTTGGGCATCCCACCCCCTCTCTCTCTCTGTGTTCGCACCATCGTCTTCTCTCATTGTCAGCGCCCATTCCTTTTGGTCGGGGAGCGTGAGCCAGGCTTATTATTTATTGAATTCTCTTGACAAACACAAACAAACATAGGACTAGTGCCTCCCTCACTCGTCCACCCCAACGAATGCAATATAATCGATTGGAAGAGGCGGGGCGGGGGGACTCACTCAGTTCACCAAGCTCTCTTCCCTTTCCGCGCTCTTCGCAAGTCCAATTGCATTCACTCAGTGTGCTTCTCCCTATGCAAGTTTCTTCCTCCTTCACTCAGCCCGTCCTTCGTTCAATCCCATTCTCATTTCTTGCTAAATCTCAACATTTTATTGCACAAATTAGCGCGACCAAAAAATTTTTTTTTGCATAAATGAGTAAACATTTAAATCGACTCATTTGCAGCAATATTTGAACTCAAGAAAATTTTTTCGCATTAGACAACAATAATTAACGGAATTCTGAGTGACATTTAAGAATTTGCAACCGTCGCGCTCGTCCTCTCAGCATAATTATCAGTCAGTTTCACCACTGCAGCAACGGCTTGACCAAACACACCAGCAGCAACAAAGACATAATTTCGATGATGCTCATTATTTGCATAAGCAACAGTCAGCAAATGTTTGTCCGTCGATGGGAATAAGTCCCACCACATCGCCATCAACGGCACAGGCATTTCTCTCTCATTCTCGGGCTGTTCAACAGCAGCAAGCGTCATTCCCTCCTCAGCGACCGACGACTACTGTTGGCCATTTCCAGCAACATTTTCGGCCGCAAAGCAGCAGAGGAGCTACGCTACCGCCTCATCTTCCATCTCAGTCCTTCTTCCCCACGGGGCCTCCGTCTGGCACTGTATGACTGTAGTGTTCATATTGTATTCTTTGATTGTGGAATCTTTGGTCTTTGCCATTGTTGGTTCAATTTGCGCGTTTATGGATAACCACTTAAAACAATAAATTTATTCTTAACGGTCCTACGTCTATGAGTTTCGTAAACTTCATCTATTTTTCCAATTATTTTTTGAATGTTTTTGTCCACCTTTCAGATGGGTTCTACGCCAGTGATGAATAATTTTGGGACCGACAATGGGCAACCGCCTTCATCTTACATGTTTGACGGACAGATGCCAACAGATGGGGGAGCAGGTCTCATGGTCATGAACGGAACGGGTGGCCCAGGCACTGGGACGATAGATTTCAACGATGACTTTTCGGGTGGCATCAACGGCACGATGCCAGCTCAGTACATCCTGTCTGACGAACTGATGGCGAAGATACAAAATTCGACTAAAAGAAAAGTGACATCCATGTTTATTTTTGGTAACTATTCTTTTCCCAATATTTGCCAATAAGACGCTTTTGGAGTTGCAAATTGGACTCGAGCAAATTGCGTACGACGTCTCTAACATTTTTGAGACGTGGGCGATGGTGATCAAAGATCGTTTGGTCGGCAGTGACCGTCTTCCGCCCTCCGACTTGGAGATTGGTGCCGCTATTCTCATTGAAATGGTGCGTTTAGGGGATGGCCATTGTTAGCACTGTCAAAGTATTGCAAATGGTGCCGTTTTGTACGTTTGCTTTTTAGGCGGTTGTGCTTGACGAAAGTCAGTACAATTACTCCCGTCTTGGCCAGTATCTTTGCCGAACCATCGATAATTTTGCCACCAGCATTTTTTTTCCGCAAATCTCTGTCTTCGTTAATGAGACTAACACATTTCTTAGTGCTCAGCATTTACGCAATTTGGTGCCGAATTTTTTAATTATTATAAGATTTCTTATTATTTATCTTGCCACTTCAGGTCCTTTTTCTGGCTGAACTCTACGACAAACTCGAGGTAAGGGAAACGGAGCGTTTTGAATTGGCACTTTCCCCCAGGTCAACGGCGTTAAACCCTCCGAGCTCGCTGCACATTTATTCGACCAGCTGCGCAACCTGATCAAACTGGACCCTCCGGTCACCGACCAAACGGTGGACGCGACTGTCAAAACTCTCAAGGTTAATTGTGTGAATATTTAAGTTATTTATTTTCAATATTCTTATAAATACTGATTGTTATAGTAGTGATTTACTATCTCGGTCCATGGTTTCAAAAAAATTTGTTTTTTGTTTAAAAAGGCTTTCCGGTGCAGCTGATCACGAACCCGATATCCATTTCGTTGGGATTAAGAACCCCAAATCAAAATTTGAACATTTGGTCGAAAATTAACAAATGGTCGAAAATCTAAGATTTAAACCTCAAATCTAAGATTTCGCAATACTTACATAAAATGTTCAAAAGGTTTAAATTGAACAATAACATGTAATTTTTAAATAATAAATTATGAGAATTCGCCGGGACATAATTTCACCGTGAAACAGAAAAACTGCTCGCGAGTATGACATCCATTTCGCCTAATTCCGAATCTCGAACCCAAATTCGAACAAAAAAGTCGATGTGTTACCTTGCATAAAATCATTTTCAGCCTTTTTGTCTTGTTATTACAAAGTATTACACGCAAAAAGCAGCATGCGAAGACGGAGCAAGTAGTGGGGCGCCCGAACGAGCGAAGGGTTGCGAGTCGGCCCGACATCAGGCGCGAGCAACCCGGAGCGAGCGAGCGGCTTACTGGCCGCCGTAGTCGAGTGTGCGCTGGTTTTTAGCGCAGTAATTTGAGTCATCATTTTTATATTGTTTAATAATACTTTTTAAAAGCTTCTGCAGTTTACATGTTTTTGTGAAAAATTGCGTTTTCGACTTTTGTTCGAATTTGGGTCCGGGATTCGAAATCGGGCGAAGCTGATGTCGCATTCGTGATCTGCTGCCCCTAAAATCTAGGAAACGACCAAATGATTTTTCGGTTGGTATATTATTTTTGTAATTTCTGCGGCGAAATTTTGTCCCGGCGAAATTACGGCCGGCGAAATTCCGGGCGGCGAAATTTTGGGGTGCACCCACATATTTCTAGAGCCAACAATTTTTTGTGTGTGTTTCCGTTTTTAGCTTGTCGGTCGTTTTCTTGAGAATGATCGTGGACCTCAGGCAATGGCTGAATTTCTGCAAAAGTTTGACCAGTCCGTCCAAGACAACTCAGACCAATTGAGCGAGTAAATTTTTTAAAATAAATTAATGACAATTTTGGCGAAGATAGACAGTGATAATTTTAAAATGGAAAAATGTATTGAGCTTTTTTCAGGTCAGCAAGGGAAAAAGTGCGCTGTTTGTTCACTTTGCGTGATAACAAATGGGGCGTTGTGGCGGATATTGGCGCCGCGGTGGACAATTTAAATCCTTTTTCTTACTTTTTGTTTTTTATTTAGCCCAACATTGGCGATGGTCCAATGGTCACCGCGTCCTCATCGGTGGGCATCTTTGGTCCGGACGGTGTTCCGTTAACGGAAGACGAATGCGCTTTTATGGAAGAGAATTTGGACAATTTTGTTGACAATTCGCCGGGCGGTTCTCGTGGGAATTTACTCTCTTTGCATTTAATTGTGTCAGAAATGAGAGCTTTTTTAGAAGGGTTGAACGCATTCGACGAAGACAACGTGGAAGACGACTATGAGAAATTTCTTCAGGTAACTCAAAAAAAGTAAAATATCGCGAGATGATAACTTTAACAACAAATTTCACAGGCAACAGCCGTTCGAGCAGCGGAAAAAGCATTGGAGAAGGTGTCCATTGACGAGGATGACGACGCCTCCTCCATTGTTTCATCGGTGGGTATAAAAACCATTCATTTTTTATTGAGAAATTTAAGCAAAAGTTTTCGACAAGCAAATGACGAGAAAAATAAAGATGCCATCCTTACAACTTAACACAATTCAATGGAAGAAAGAAATGAAAAAAGAAGGCTACACATTTCACAAAAATTCCATCCAAAACCTTTTCGCACCTCCACGTCATGTTTTAATTAAATGGAGCTCTTAACATCGAATCCTATTTTGTGGTAGATGTGTATGAATGCATAGCATAAGCTGCGGGACACTTATACATACTTTTCTTAATATCTTTTTAATTACATCATCGTAATTCTGATAATTTTTTCTTACTCGTTGTCAGTGTTGATAATGATAACACGTGTTTGATACATTTGTCATGATTTATTTTTCTCAAAAGGCGGCACAAAATTCTGTTTAATATTTATTTCCACTTTGTGCCCAAAGTTCCAAGAGCAAGGTAGGTGCACGAGCCGCAAAATATTATCCCATGGGCCTATTTGACCGATTAGACACTTGATTTTTTCTTTTGGCACTCGAACCTTATGGCGATTAAGAACCACTCGGAATTTTCTGTTATTCGACCTGCTGCTTTAATGGTTAGCGATTTTGAAACCTAGACCCTGCGCGAAGACCCATGACCATCATATCAAGCTCACTAACTGATTACGATTGGCAGTTTTTTGCCCAAGAGAATCAAATACCTTTTCTATTAATGTAAAATTCGTTTCCACTACCGAATGTTGTGTCACGGAAACAAGAAATTAGAAATCTTTAGGTCTAATGTGGATACTTCCTGGTTATGCTGCCCCCACCCCTTCAAGAATTTTACAAAATTTGTAATTAGGGATTTCAAGGTTTCATGAATTTGACAGTTGATTTGACATTGATTTCTATTTACATAATTCTATGTTTCGGAAAAATTTAAAAAGCGTCAAATGGGTAGTATTTACCGCGGTTACTAGAAGTGGACTGCCGCATCTGTTACCGGCGTTCTGCAGAAATTCAGCAGCGTCCAATTCATTAGAGCAGAGCAGCTTTAGAGATTCAAAATTGAAAGCTTTTTAGGCCAGACTTCAAGATTACTGAATTTTAAATGTTTTGGAAACCCCTAATTAGTAATTACGAATTTTTAATAATTTTTGAGGGGTTGGGGGAGAATCCCAGTGTAAATAGATTTTTCAGTACTTAAAACACCAACGAAAACACAAAGGCCCGCATAGCGGCTTTTGATTGATACCAAATTTGCAAGGATTAGCTTATTTTTTTTGAGTGATTTTGGCTCGTTTGAGTTTTTTTTTTCATAATATAAAAGTGTTTTACTTGTGTGACTTTGAGTCTGGCTGCTATTATTAATTTTTTCCACTTTTAGTGTACTTCCGTCCGTCGCCCAATTCCTATTGTAATTTGGGATTGATTTGCATCCCATTTCTCCATCTTTTCAAAATTCCCAACACATCCTTTCCCGGTCACATCTCCACCTTCGGCTCTTCCTTTAGGGGTCATTTGAGCAACATTTTTGGAAGTGTTCAGCAGGTGAATTTCGATTATCTATTTCATTTAGAATTCCCTTCAGTGGTTTAACACATCGACCAGCGCGGGAGTTCTGTCATCAGAGGAAACGCTTTGTCCGTCCTTTGATCAAAGTGCACTTATTAGTCCTTCCTTCACATCTCAAACGCGCATGAATTCGATTAGGTTTCCTTTTTTGGTTGTATCTTTTTTGACTTGATTTATTTTCAGTAGCCAAGCGCCTGTTGAACCTCCTCCTATGATTAACAGTACCAACGCCAATCTCATCGATTTTCGCGAAGTGATTTTGAATGAGACTGTGTTGAAGTTGCTGAGGCGTTACGAATTCAGTGCTGTGAGTTCTGTTGAACAACAAATATAAGAATTTCCAATTATAAAGATAATGTCAAACATAATTTATAAAAATAATGTCAGTTAATTGTTTTGTTAAGCAGCAAAAACAAAAAACTTTTTAGTCAATTGGCTCGGGAGCACAAGGACTTGTGATGTAAGGTGATAAGCTTAATGCACTGCAAGAAATTTTTTTTAGCGGTTGCAAAGATTTGTTGACAAATCAACGAGTGGCAATCAAAAGACTGACCAGGCCTTTCGCCAATGTTATCCATGCGAAACGGGGTATTGTTTATTTACAATATTTATTTTTTGCTTTCTATATTTTGATTTTCTTTTGCAATTTTTGTCACTAAAAGCGATTTGAAATTAAAAAAAAAAAAGATTTTTGACATTCGCAAACCAAATCGACGTTCTGACCGGAAGCAAAAGGATACGATGATTTAATCATGTTTTTAAATTTAGCATATCGTGAGTTCGAGATTATGAACTTGGTGAACCATCGCAACGTACTTTCTGCTTTTTCTTTTCATTTGGAGTTTCACTCTTTGTTTTTTAGATAATCAAACTGTTGAACGCGTACACGCCACAGTCGTCGTTGGAGGAATTTAACGACATTTACTTGGTTATGGAGTGCATGGACGCTAATCTGTGCTCAGTTGTCCAAATGGGATTGGACCACGAGCGTCTGTCCTTTCTGCTCTACCAGGTATATAATAACGATGGATGACAGACAATCCGATGCAGGCCCGTAACGGTGGGGGTTATATTCACCGCTGAAGCTCCCTTCCCCTATAATTCTCCAACAGAAATAAAGAAAATATGATATTATTTGGCGTAATTTTAAAATTTCCAAAATGTTTTTATGCGTCTTTATTTTGCGCACTCCTGGTTAGCACATTTTCAATGATACTTCATTAAACCGTATTTTTTGTTTATTTTATTTGCTTAGATGCTTTGTGGGATAAACCATTTGCACAAAGCCGGCATCATTCACAGGGTAATTGTTTACTTTTATACAACGGTACGCCTAAGATATTTCACGCGGTCGTTTTATTTTTAACCTTCCTTTCATTTAAATCCAATTTTAAAATTCCTTTTGCTTTCCCCGCTCCTCCCCATTTTTAGGACCTCAAGCCTAGCAATATTGTGGTCGACTTCAATTGTCAGCTAAAAATTCTGGATTTTGGTCTTGCGAGGAACAGTGGCGAGAATATGTTGATGACACCATATGTGAGATATTTTACATATATGGCCAAATGAAAAGGAATTGATTTTTTGACTAAAAGGTCGTCACTCGATATTATCGGGCACCTGAAGTGGTTTTGGGCAATGGCTACACCACGACAGGTACACATCATATGTGGCTTATAATTTGTTTTTTTTTTACTCTCAAGAACCGCTAATTTTTTTTTTCGAAATGACCTGACCTATCGGGAAAAATTGAGGATTTTTTCAGAGACGTATCCAGGATTTTGGTTTGGAGGTGATATCGACGACTTTTTTTTTTGCTCCCGCCATCTGTAAAATTCTGATCTATGGGTATAGTCGATTTTCTTAGGATGATTAGGCAATTCGAGGAAGTCGGTGCACTACAAAACGCCCCAGCCGAAACGCCCCCAACCGAAATTCTAGGGGGTACTTTGGTCACGGAGGGTGGCTATCTTGACTGGGGAAATTCCAAAAAGCATTTCTTTGGGGTGCCTTTTTTGTCTTTTTGCGAAGGAGTTTTTTTTCGGGGGGGGGGGGTTGGGTACTTACCTCTTGTACCCCCTCCCTTTGGATACGGCCCTGCTGTAATGAATAGGGGTTTCTAAAGAGCGGGAGGTAGGAAACCTGGGGGTGCTGCCGAAAGAGAAAAGCGGGGGAAAAGCACATCAGAATTTTGTTTATTGTGGCTATAATGAGAAGAAGCACACACCAACTAAAATCTGAGAGGGATTAACAAAGTGGAGGGGAAGTGGGCCAAGCTCAGATCAAAGGAAAATTTGTAATCTCCAAAACATTTTAATTTTAAATTTTCTCCACCTCTCTTTTGAATTTGAACAACTTAACTCCGAAGAAGTTGGGTTTTTTAGTGGATGTTTGGAGCATTGGCTGTATCTTTGGTGAATTGATCCGCAAAGAGGTTTTGTTCGGTTGGGTTTATTAGTTTTTTTTATTATGTTGAAGGTGCTCTTCCGTGGCTCTGATCACGTGGACCAATGGACCAAAATTGTGACTGTGCTTGGCACTCCAAGCACTGAGTTCACTGCGCGATTGCAGCCGACGGTGCGACAATATGTGGAGAGTCGACCAAGAATTGGTAAATTCTTTTAGAATATGAACGAATTTATTGAATTGTATAACCAGGTATTGTTTCCCAACTTGAAATCGATAAAACAACAAAAATCATTAGCAAAATCAATTTCTATTTTTGCTCGAGGTCTAAAAATTTAAAATAAAGTTTAAATTGCTTTTTTGGCACACATTTAATTGTGTTGTTTCTTAAAATTAGCATAATATTTGTTTTTAAGAAGCTCGCTCTTGGCAACAAATATTCCCTGACCTTTCATTTCCACCTGATTTTGTCAAGGAGCGCGTTAAACTCGACGGTTTACTTTTTTTGTTCCTTCATTTTAAATTGCCTTTTTGAAGCTCTGTTGGCCCGTGACCTTCTCGCTCAAATGCTCGTCATTGACCCTAACCACCGGTCGGTCGGCTATTAAATCTTAATTAATTTTGTCTTGACGAATGGAAAAGAACATGTGCATTTTTAATAATATTATTATCATATATTGGACTTGCAATTTGTTACAGAATCAGCGTACAAGATGCACTGAAACATCCTTACGTTAATTTGGTAGAACCATTTGACATTACAATTATCATATTTAAATTTTACACTTTGCAGTGGTATGATGCTGGAGAAGGTAAAGGAGTCGAAACTAAACTAATAATTTCAAAATTTTTAAAGTGGACGGACCCGCGCCTATGCCATACAATGAGCCGACTCAGTGAGAAACTTTAATGATTTGAATTCGCATATTAGGGAGTCTGCAAACCCAGCAGAACCACGAATAAAATGTCCAAGGGTAGGGAGGGAGGGAGGTTGTCAGGGCAGCCTTATGGAGGAAGGCACAGTTTTCAGGGACGTTCCAGGACTTGGGTCTGGGGACTGTCAGTTACTATATGTATTGGCAAATATTAGCAAGTATCCATGAATGAATGATTTGTCAGCAAAACGAAACCTTTTCCCTGACCATTTGATGAAGTGGTGCCAATTTGAACGTTGAGCAGTGGAAAGAACTTATCTACAACCAGATCAAGGATTACGAGGCAAGCTTCTCGGATCCCATTCATTCTAAATTTTTTACTTTGAAGCGGACGCACGATATTTTCGGGTCAGCCATAGCACTGAATGGAGATGGCGAAGTAATTGACGAGACTTGAACTATTGCGGTCCTTTTTATAGACCCATCGTTCTGTCGAAATGTTCTCAAATTTTACGCAATCCCATTTTAATGAATAGTCAAACCCTTAAACCTTCACTTTTTGAGCATTTTCTTAACTTTTTCATCTGTTCGGAGTGTCAAATGATTTTCTTTTAATAAAAATCTTTGTCAACCCTCCATTTGCTGCATCTCTCTTTTTCCCTGTGCCACCATATTTCCCTTTAAATAGCCAACTTGAATTAAAGTTTCTTTTTATATTCAGCTTTAGACTTAATTGAAAACAAATTTTTCTTTTATTATTAAATATCTTAGACTTATTCTGTTTATTATACATATTACGTATATTAGATGAAAGTCAAGGTAATCTCCAGGCATCCGGACGAGTACCAACGCGAGACCAAACATGACATATTCAAGGGTACATCCATCCTTTCTATAGAAATTATTTTTTGGAAATCTAGTCCCTCGAAAGTATGCCGCTCCGCCCGACCCATTTCAGCCACAGGTGGAGTACACGCGAGCATTAAACGCAGCCAAGTTGGAGCGCGTGTTTGCCAAACCTTTTCTGGCCGCTTTCGACGGTCACAACGAGGCGGTCAGTGACTGTGGAGCCTGGTTCCTTAATATGTTCGGTTTGCAGGTCCACTTGCTGGTCAAACATCCCACCTGCCTTTCTACTGTTTTGTCTGGTGCTCGGGACGGCCAAGTCCGAGTGTGGCATTTGTCCACCCGCCGCTGTTTTCACACCCTCCAGGCACATTCTGGACCCATCAACGGTCTCTCGGTGGACACTTATGACGGCACTCACTTCGTCACGGTGGGCCAAGACGCGCAGCTCAAAGTATGGCCTTTGCCTGTCCAATTTGACGAGGACGGTCCAGCGCCGTCGATGCAGCCCGTCCATTCGGTGACAATTAGGGCCTAGAAATGACGTGAAAAACAATGTTGCCAAATTTCCTCTTCAAAAACAAGTACAAATGGTCGTATAATGGACCCAAACAAAAAAGACATTTTAGCAAAACGTATATTAATGTCAAAAAACAAAATCTAAAATCTTTTAAAATAGAAAAAGCTTCCAGCTATCACTGGACAACGTGCCACACGGCTGCTCACATTTGGCAATGGCCAGCGATTTTGCCACCTGCGGCGAAGGCATTTCGATATGGCGACTGCACAGGTAATAACATTCGCTTTTTTATTCCTTACACATTTTAGAAACTTACATTTGAAGATCTTCACCCATTCGCCATTACGATATTGGACCAAACACAGTGCAGCACATCAGCTGCAATCCCATTGAGGACAGCATATTGGCCGGTTGTGCCGCAGACCGTTCCATTTTTTTGTTTGACGCGAGGCAAAAAGTGCCGTTGAGTCGAGTGGTGCTCAAACTGAGGACGAACAGGCGAAAATTTTTTTTTAAAAGCTTGGGGAAGCTAATTTATCAAAATTTTTAATTTTTCCTTCTCTTTACTGGAGAGAACGTTTATTTATCATCTCGGATGGGGCGGGGAATTGTTCAGAGTTACCCCCCGCCGGCTACGCCTATAATTCAAATATTGTGTTATTTATTTAAACTCAATCTTTTGGGTTCTTATTTTGGTATAGCATTGCTTGGCACCCGCTCGAACCGTTCACTTTTGTAGCTGCTAACGAAGATTACAAGTCAGTTGATTGATTGTGAATAAGCAATCTTCATTTGATGGTCTTATTAACCATTTAAAGTGCTATGGCTTGGTTTATTGAATTATTTTTGGCAATTTACAATTCAAACACGTTGGCAATATTTCTCGTCCTTAGTTTGTACACTTTCGACATGCGTCGGTTGGACTCCGCCCGCCATGTTCATCAAGGCCACACCTCCGCGGTGATGGACGTCGACTTCGCTCCATCTGGCCGTGAGTTTGTCAGTGGCGGTTTCGATCGGTCCCTGCGAATTTTCCCTATCGAACAATGGCGAAGTCGGTGAGAAGCTTTCCTTCCTACCCAAATTTCGTTCAATCATCTAATTCTTTGCAGAGAGGTGTATCACACCCCGAGAATGCAATATGTGCTTTCTGTGTTGTGGTCAATGGATAACAAATTTGTGATGTCCGGCAGCGACGACATGAACATTCGATTATGGAAAGCCAACGCGGCTGAGAAATTGGGTCCGGTCAGTAGTGAGTTGGAGGCGGGCAGACTCTCGGAGTACTTTTTCTGTGGTTAAAAAATGTGCTGTTCACGAATCTGAACTCGTTTTTTGCTTATCATTGATTCTAGTTTCTATCGAGTACTTGGTTTTTTAATAATATTTTAAACGATTTCCTGGCGTTAAAAATACGCTAATCATGATCCGACCTTCGGGACACCAATCGCAAATGATTGCAAAAGGAAGCATACCCAGTGGCTGATAAAATTCAATCTATTAAATATTTTTAGCTTTGTCCTCGCGAGAAAGCGGCGCTTGAGTACAGTCAGAAAATACGTGAAACGTACCAAGGCCACCCGGAAGTGCGGCGTATAGTAAAGCATCGACACGTGCCGAAGTCTATTTACAGGTTCCTCCTTTGGTTGGCAATACTTTGGAGAAAATAAATCTATTTTAGTGCTGCGCGGGAGCATAAAATCATACGGGAGTCACAACGGAGAAAGGACAAAAACCGACGGAAAAACACGAAAAGTGCCGCGGCAGAGCCTTACGTATCGGAAAGGGCGAAAGCCATTGTCAGCGAAGGAATGGAATGAAAAAGAGTGGCGAAAGGCAATCAATTCCGTTATTGTTTTTTTTTTTGCAAAATTTTAATAAAATATGGAAACAGCAAGTTTGCACAGTAACAATATTTAAATGGTTTAATGGGTTTGATCACTCATTTACAGTAAAGTTGTCCTGTCGAAGACATTAGTGAGAAGCCACATCAGATTGCACTTCTGGAAGCGCGTCCTTCACAAATTGAGGAATGGCTGCCACGAAACTCTTCAATGATAATTTTTCAATAAATCATATTACTCCCAATTACTATATTTAAAACTGGACGCACTTGGTGGTCAACGCCCAGAGATGTGGCAAGTACACCTCCACTGTTGGTCAACTGCACCGACGGCTCGTAACGAATTAGACGGCCGGACATGTCCGTTAGAGTACCACCAGAAAAAAAATATTTTGAGAGGTAGTCGTGTAAATACTTTTTCTCTGACCATCCGGTTTTGCTTCGCCTGATTTTCAGATCATTACATGATTTCCCATAATTCTATTGTTTAAATTCAGAGCTGCATATGTCCTTATTTCTAAGATTTGTCCTTATTTGGAGGTTAGAAACTGAAAATGTCCTTATTTCTAAATTGACCTTATTTCCGCTCTTGGGTCTTATTGTTGTCTTTTTTTTTTGGAATTTTAGTGATTTAGATTAAAAAAATGGTCTTAATGCGAAATTTTAATCAAATTTCGTAACGTAATTCACAAATTTTCTCCCCCAGATCAATTCCTCTCCAAAAATCCAGTCTATTATATGCCTACCGGCACTAATCAGCAGCGCTTCGGGCGCGGCGGTGTCCCATTTTTTGCATCCCGACGAAGCGAATACGTAAGCAGTAGCACCCTCCAAACAACGCAACACTTTGAATCCCGCGCCGCCAACTCGTTGGACCTCAGTAATCAACTGCTGGTTGACCAACGCCTTCAAAGCCTCCTCCACCTGCAAGCGGAGAGGGTAAGTGGGGGAGGGAACAGTCCAAATTTTTTTATTAAGTAATTCCGCCAGAAATGAAATGACCAATTCGGTATGATGACTGGCAGTTGTGACGGCGATGCGCAACATCTGTCCACCAACTAAAAAAGTGTTAACAATTGAGCGAATTATTTACAGGATGGTATTGCCTGACTTACCCTTCTCATTGGCATGCTGTAATTGTGTTGTCCCTGTGCTCTGATGACCAAAAGTGCCGAGTCCGACGATGGCCCAAACGGTTCGTCCGTCTGTCACCGATCCGTCGGCCGTTTGTCCGTCGCCATAATACGGCTGATGTACAATGCCGGCCACTGGCCGACCTTTGTGGGTGATGCCAATAAGCACAGTGACCTGACGGAGAAGCGCTACAAAAGCGGCACTTTGTTCTTTTTGGTATTGTCGAATTCCCTGTGTGACCTGAATTTTGCTGTGCCTTTGCAAATTCGGAAGTGCCGTCCAACGGGTCTACCCAAACAACGACCTGCTGGTGAGAACAGAAAAGTGAGTGCCAATGGCATTGCAAAGAAGCCTCACGTCGTGCACATCGATGTCGCGCAATGCCTTCGGCACTTTGTCGTCCATTCTCAGCACTTCCATCGATGGCACTGCTATTGTGACCGCCTGAAACCAATATTTGTCACACTTTGAATTAAACGAAATTTATGAGTTTGTTGTTTTGTAAATTTTCGCGGATGCTCTTTTTTTACCATTGACAAATTTAGAAAGAGGAAAAAAATCACACTTCCATGCCAATGACTCGAAGATGGAGAGAATCCGCAGCTAAGGGCTCAAATTTCTGAGAATGCGCAGGGGCCGTGATGTCCTGGAAAGACAGAACTAATTTGTTCCCTAAAGGGCAATTATTTACTTCCTCGCCAATGATCGGAAGCTTTTCGCCGAATTTTGCGCGCAGAGAGTGTTCAATGCAAATTTGAGCTGACCTAAATAATAAAAATGTAATAAAGAGAAATTCTTAAATGATCTGACGACACTTTTTGTCGTTTTCAAAAAGGGCCGAACCGAAGGTCCTAACCAAAAATTGTAAATGGCCTACGGAAAAAAAACAAAATTGGAAAAGGGCCTACGGAAAATGTCCTAACCGACCGATCGGCTTCCGTCTGTAAATCCTTCATCGTTCCCGTTTTGTCTTTGTTCACAATTTTCAGGTCACCACCTCTCATAACTTCCTGAAATTAGAAAAAGAAGTTAAAACAAGCAAAGCAATCAAATATAAGCGCCTTAATAATTCCGCCCGCCGCTTCGGACAGTCGCACCGACGAAGCGACTAGCCGAGTGAGGAAGCACGCTTTATGCCACAGCATATCCTTTTGTGGCGTCATTTTATTGCATGGGAGACGGGGAAACTAAAAGCACAAGTGCATTAGCTGGGGTCGAATTGAAAAAAGCGAATTAGCCAAATCTTAGCGAAGAAATCAGAGGGACTTTTTGGCGTCTTAAAGTGGTAAATATTTATCTGACAACTAAGAATCAGTGATTAAATGATAGTCGATTAAGCTAATTTGTTAGAACAATTTAACCGATTTGTCTCGTCAAGGACTATCGATTCATACCAAATGTGACAAGAAAAGAATGTGTACGTGATGGTTTTCGTTCATTTCTTACCCATTTTCACCACTTTAACCTGTTTAAAAACAAGTTTTTGGGGTGGTTTCCGACAAAAATTTCCTTTTATGTTCAAACATGGCAGACTAAGATGAATCGATTGATATATGACTCAGATTCCGAATTTTTATGGTTATCCTATGGACGTGTAAATTTTTTTCTTTTTCTCGTCCGTTTGTCGGTCATTTGTTCCTTCGAATTTGCTTGGTCCAACAAATGTCGTCGATCACCAATTTTGCAATTACGCTGATTTGTGAGGGTAAGGGAATTTATTCCCCCGCATTTCCCTCCGATTTCCCGCCCGAACTCTTGACCAAGCCCAGAGCCTTATAAATTTGCCTTATTCTGATCGCTTTTGCCGACCCTTTATTTCGCGTAACACGCAATTAATTGGCAAGCAAAAAATCCAAAGAGAAAAATGTGTGAACAAAACGTCAATAAATTATGTGTGCAAAAATGCGAAGGAAGTTGATGGCTTGATTCCGATCACAAAAACGGATAAAAAATATGTGTGGAAAAGCATTGATGTTAAATAAAAGAGAGAGAGAGAGAAAGACAATCGGAAATGAATTACGGATAGCGCGAGAGAAATCGGGTGAGAGAGAGCCATTGGGGGGAGGGGGGAGATAAAGCGATAATCGATGTCCCTCCCTTCATCAGTGTCGTCAGCCGCAAATGTAATTGTAAAAAGTGATCCAACATCTTGTCGAGTGATGCTAGGGTTTTTATCTCGTTTATGCTTAAGCATATTGAAGAAGGTAATAATTTTGGAAAAAAAAATTCGACTCAATGTTGGAATTCGTCCAGGAACCGAACCACTCATTTGTCAGGGCTGGCTGTCCTTTTGCCCTGGAAACCCGGCATTTGCCGGGTTTTGAGGGTCCGTGCCGGGTTTTGAGGGTCCGTGCCGGGTTTTGAGGGTCCGTGCCAGGTTTTGAGGGTCCGTGCCGGGTTTTGAGGGTCCGTGCCGGGTTTTGAGGGTCCGTGCCGGGTTTTGGGGGTCCGTGCCGGGTTTTGAGGGTCCGTGCCGGGTTTTGAGGGTCCGTGCCGGGTTTTGAGGGTCCGTGCCGGGTTTTTGGAGTTTTTTTTTGCCGGGTTTTCTGTTTCTCCCTTATTTAAACAACCAAAAATGGCTGTATGACAAAAGTTCCACCAGCGAAAATCGAACATGTCCCATCAGCAAAAAAAAAAACGGACAAAATGTCCCTCCTACAAAAGGTTACACGAAATAACTTTGAAGCCTAAGGCGGAGCAGGTTCAACGCACGCTCCCAGAGGTCTCCATCAAATCCGCCCTCTGCTGATGGATGTCCAAAATCGCCTGTTCTTTCAAAATGTACTACTTTCGTCGTTTCTTCTCATTGTGTATTGCCGCTGATCGGGAAATATCATACGCCCATGAGCAGCTTCAATGGCATTGTTTGCTTATTGACCTTTCCAATGAAACTAAATTTGTTGAATTTAATTGACCGGGATGTCCAAATGAAACGGGCCCTTTCCCTCACCTTTATGTCCGGTAAAGTCGCGCTGTTTCAAACTCAACTGTTTTTCTACCACCTTTTTGCATATATATATTCCCCCGTTTTCTCCTTTTTTGACGATGAATGATTATCATTATCCGTTCTCTCATGAGGGAAGTCCATAGCTGGTTGTTTGGTTATTTGGGAGCTGATGTGGGAAAAAGAAACTGCTGCTGATGGAATTGGGGGGACAAATCGGCGAAAGATTCACTCCAAAACGCCGCCGCCGCCGCCGCCGCCGCCGCATCCAAATCAGCAACAGCAGATGCAACCCTCCCAACAGCAGCAGCATCATCAGGGAGCATGTTTAATGCAAGCTTATCGTTTGGGGATGGGGCGGGGGGAGCCCGGAGACTTTTCCTTCTAAAACAAACTCTTCCACCAACCACCACCCATACTCCCCTCCCCGTCCATCCTCCGTCCCTACCATTCCGCGCATTCCTCGACCCCCCCCCCCCAAGCCATCCTCATAATCATCTGCTAATGGGTGGGGGGAGGTAGATACTGCATAGCATTTCGCTTTATCCCAACTTCAAAAAATGGATTGAAAGGGTGGCCCAAATGGGTGAGTAAAGCTGCTTCATCCGGATTGGCTTCCTTTCCACCTTTGTGCTGCGAGAGGCTTTATGTCATTAAGCGTAATTTCTTTCCGGCGATTGTTATGCACTCGCTTTTCATCTGAGACCATAAAAATTTGATTTGGAAAAACCCGAAACATAAAACTCCAAAAACTAAAAATTTTATTACGCGCGAGCTTTTTTAACTGGTTTAGAGCGGAGTGGAGGATGGAGACGGAAGAGAAGTGCTTTTATTTCCCATTGCACTCTGATCACTCCGTTAGCTGGACTGATCACCAAGTCTGACCAGATCAGTTTTTCTCCTGCCTGCCGTCATAGCAATTTGTTCAACAACATCCGTCGTCGATCATCGCGCTAAAGTGGCGATTTCCCTGGTGCGAATGCGCACATCGATCACTAAAACCCATCAAAAATTACATATTCCGTTGGGTTAAATGACAGTTTTATTATATACACCAAAAATGCCAATTATTAATTGAGCAATCGAAAAAAACTAATGACCACGAAAAGACAAACTTTAAATTCCCAAATTAACGAATTTACAAATTTCATTTATATTTTTAGCAAATGACGAAACGCAAATTTATTTTATTTTGTGCCATGTTGGAAATGATTGGATTTGCACTGACGGACGAAGTCAGCGAGTTCGAACAGCCCGGCGTAATCATTTTTTTACAATGCTATTCTCTGATCAAATGACTTGATTGATTACCATTTTTTCTCTAATAGACCCCCCCACCATTGAACCTCCTTCCAGTAAACCCCACTCTGCAACGGGGCATTGAAAAATAGAACCCTCCTCCCAGCCGGAGAGAAACCCAGGGGCTCTATTTGAGGTAATTTGGTACCTATCGATTCTAAATGCATATGATGCATCCGATTTTCAAAATCAACCAACTAATCGGGTACCCGATTTGATACAAACATTGGTGAGTTCTGACGAACATTGCCAAACATGGTAATTGTTTTTGGGATATGATTTTAGACCCCATTTCGAACTAGTCTATAAATTCCCAGTTGCATGTCATTCCATCATTTTGATTTTCGATGTTGAAAATCAGCTTAATTGTTTGTTCAATGTTTCGAACATGTTCATATAGACACAAAAACCTAAGAATTTATAATTGTTCGAAATACGCTGTAGAACCATATCCCTTACGCAGTTCGGGCTTTAAATGGCTTACACAATGTTTGTCAAATGTTTATTTTTCAAATTTGGCACCCAAAATTGGAAATTGGCTGATTTTGCAAATTGGGTTCATTCAACACATTTATATAAACAAAAGAAAAAGCTGTTTTTGTGCTTCTCCGAAGGATTGCGGCACTGCTGCAACGGAATGGAAGCCGTGCATTGAGCGGCGCGTGGCTGATCAAGTGTTTGGGTCGTGTTGTGAACGCTTTGTGCCGCCCGAATGCCGAGGACTTTGCACCTACGAAAGTCATCCCATCGAAGCGCGCATTTTGGTAAAACATTTGCATTTTGACACATTTAAATGGCCAAAAACGATCAAAGTTCAAATTGAAGTGATCACTGACTCTGTCTGATTGTTTGCTCCATTTTTCAGTTGATGCACTCCATTCAGCCAAGCCGATGCCGTCTCTACAAATATTTGAGTGCCATTGTCCATTGCGCTGCACAAACCCACGACAATACGGTGACACAAATCAAATTTAATTACAACAAAACAATGCAATTTTGGAAAAAAAACAATAAGCAATTGGCATCCAATTCAAATTTCTTAGCTTTGTTGCCGTGAGATGGGATTACAAGAAATTGGGCAGAGCTGCTTGGACTTGTGCAGGCCTCAGGTTCTTCTACAATATTTTCTAAGAATTTTCACCAAAATTAACTTCTTTTAGCAAAATCCCCGGGGGCGTTGGGGGGTCAAATCGTTGCGCAAAGATTTGGTGCAATGTTTGTCGAAATGGGACCAAGTGAGAATGAATGAAAGGACAAGCATTTTTTCAAATTATGTTTAGGTAATGTTCTGCCACCAGGCGGGGCTTCGATCGCGAAAAATTTCAAAATTGGTGCCAAAGACACTGATGAAGGCTAAATAATTTTTACAAATTTTGTTTATTTGCTACTGAAATTTACAAAGGAATAAATAAACTTTATATGCACCTCTACCTAAATGGAAATTTATATTAAAGTTATAAAAAATATATAAATAAATTAAAAGGCAAAAAAAACATCAATTAATAAATTTCTTTTAACTTATATTATTAATATCATCAGATAAATCGCCCTTATCATTTTGTTTGCAATTAAAATTTAGCCGAATTTGTCCGTCGAGCACAATTTGGGCCAATACAGCAATCCGATCTGAAAATGTTCACAATTTTCCCTAATTATTCTCCTATATATGTAGGACAAACAAAGCTTACAATGAGCCCAAATTATTATTTTTATTTTAAATTTAAACGATGTTTTGGCGCCAAACAAACCATCAATCGTTTGAATAAAACGCCGATGAGGCGCCGATCGTAGCAGCATTGGTCGCTTTCGCAGCAAAATGGCGTACAAGCACAGCGCAACCGCCAGCATGGCGAGCCCAACGGCGGAGGTGGAAAAACTGCGCGCAATTGTAACGGTAACCAACGCAAGACAAAATGCCAAAAAAAGTAGCGGGAAAACGAATGGCATTTGAAGGGCCTGACTCATCAAAATGCAACAAAAAAAGAAAAAAGAGAATGTTAGACCTCGGAATGGACGGGCAAACGGCGAATTCGAATGTACAAAAGGGCGGCCATTGTGAAAGAACGTTGAAGCCACCTGAAAGACAGTCAATCAATGATCAAAGATGAAGCATTGGGCTTACATTGCAAATGCCACAAAAGCAATCATTCGGTCAATGCCACCGACGAAAGAGAAAAGCATCGCCAAAAAAACCTGCAAATTTACAACAAATTAAATTTGGTTGTCTAATCATTTGTACATGAAACACGAGTGCCGCCCGGGGGCTTTCGTGCCGTTCATTCACACAGCACAAAAAGGCGGGCAATTGGCGTTCGCGGGCGGCAGCATACAAATAACTGACGTAATTTTGAATAAAAAGTCTAAATTGTTTTGAATTCGAACCGACTGGCGACAAACAAAGTCGAGTTGAGAGAACCGACCAGAACAGCGCAGATCAGAAATGGTATTGCGTAATGGAAGCGGCCAAGAGACTGCTGGGCAAATGTCTAAAGGTTCCCAGGGCATTCATTTGTCAGAGTTGTTTCACTAACCCTAACCCTAACCCTAACCGCTCCCTCTATTTTTTGCCCTAAAATGTTTTACCGTCGCAACAGCGGCCGATGTTTGAATTTGTGGGACCTGCAGGCAAAAGGCATTTTGAGAGTTTATATGATGGCTTTGAATGTGCTGTTTGTTGCGCTATTTTTGGACTCTTCAAAATGTTACAGTATATTATTCAATGTATTGCCATTACAGTAAGCACAACGAAGTAGGACAAATTGACTGCCAAATACACAAAGGCCACGAAGACAATGCCGACCAAAATGGCGAATGACATTGTGCTAATCCATGAACATAATAAATAGGTACAATACAATACATATTAATTAAACAAAGCAAAAAATATAAAATGCAATGGATTAATTTGATTGATTTAATCACTCGAATTTGTTTTGTTGCGTTGGGGTCGTTTGGGCCCCAGAATTTTCAATAAATTTCGGGGTTCGAAATGTGGACTGTTCGGATATTATATCAGGAAAATATTGATCATATGGTCCTGAGCCAAAATCGCATAAAACCATTTTTATATGATTTTTTAGGTGCTAAAAACGATAAATCAATCAAAAAAACGATTGGGAAAAGCATTTAAACCAGGGTTTGAACCGATTTAAAAATGGCTAAGAAATGACCAAAAACCAGCACAAACACAATCATTTCATGACAAAATTGGTATTAATCGACAGCTCTCGACTAGACAAATCGATCAAGATCAAATTCAACTCGATCCAAAGCCATCTGAACACTGGCTAACTGAGTCCCAATGAAAAATGGACACTTCAGTACCAATGATCAGAACAGCAGAAAAACTAAGGAATGCATTACTAATAACCAATGACTTAATTATTGCGCTAAAAACCAGCGCACACTCGACTACGGCGGCCAGTAGGT
>JAKKIK010000777.1:0-23515 GCA_024500135.1 Heterodera carotae | reverse complement strand
GGCGGAGTTTCAGCCGACGGAGTTTCGGCCGGCGGAGTTTCGGCGGCGGAATTTCGGCGGCGGAGTTTCGGCGGCGGAGTTTTGGGGTGCACCGAATCCCAGGTGCCGAATAATGGTCAAAAAATTTCACAGTGTTCACAGAGTGCAATACCGTACATTGAATGTGAAGCACAGATATGCAAAGACGGGGTCGGGCGCCTCAAACAAAGTGCTGGCAAACGCGCTGAAACCCAACGATTCGAGCATGGTTGGCAACTGTCCATGCTGAGATTTAACACGCTCGGATTGCTCAATCTGAGTTAAACCAAATAATCGTTTTTTCGAAGGAAGCATAGCGAAAAACTACAATACAAGTATAGTAATAATCACAAAATCGACGACTCACACAATGTTGGTCGATAATTGTGGCGTGGATTCGGTGCGGGTTGTTGCCGCCCAGCAACAGTTCCTCGTCCTCCTTGCACGAGAACACAAAAATGCCCATGTCACGAGTGCCGATCAAATTGTTGAGGTACACCAAGTTGGCCGGGTCCGACACACTCACTTTAACAGCAACAATTAATGGAAGAGACGTATTTGAATGTGTGTTACGGACTGTGCAGGTATGGCACGTACACCTGGCCACTGAACTGGTCCCGGTTCTTGCGGTAGAAGTTCCACGCGTTCAGAATGCCCTGGTTGCCCGTCAAACGGACGAGATTGTTCAGCTTGGCATCCAACAACTCGCGCTGTTCCTCCATTTGGGCAATCAACTCTTGAACAAACAAAAAAAATTCGCCCAAATCTCTCAATTTTCAGTGAGCAGATCTTTTTTAAACAAGAAATCGGATGGGACCGGGGTCAATGGGACTTTCCCGGTTTTCCGGTCCTGCTTTTAAAAATTCCAACCTTTATGCAGCAAGAAAAAATATGCCATTTATTTGAGTGTCTCTCAAAAAGTTTATTAATTGAATTGTTACGTCTTTTCGCGCTCTGTTGACCATTCTGTCGTTCGACAATGTCTCTGTTCGTGTGCACTAATTCTTGCCGCTCGCGCAGCACTTTCTCCTTCGTTTGTGCCAGCAAAGTGTTCGGTTTCTGAATATTAATTTCAGTGCTTTCTTCTCCTGTTCCATCTCTTTCTCTCTCTCTCTCTCTCTCTCCAGGAACACATGACAATTCGCCAACGCCGACTGTCAAAGTTTTGGACCATGACGAGAACTTGGCTAACCGTCCTGTGCTTCTCCCCTTACCCTCGTCTGTTTCCTTACATAGTCCATTTTGGCACGTTCGTAGGCTGTCCTGAACTTTTGGTACTCATTTTTGATGTGCGTCTTTTGCTGCTCAAAATCTGCGTGCCGTTTTCGCAGTTGCGCGAGTTGTTGCGCCGCACCGCGAAGCTGAACATACGAACAAAACCAATGAAAGAATGATTTCTTGGTAGTGTTTTTATTAATTTCCGTTTAAAAATGAGAATCTACCACCACCAGAAAAGGAATTAATCTTTTCCCACCCGACGGCTACCAACCCAAAGGCCGAACAGTCAGAATGTCGAATAAACTAAAAACATCCTGTACTCGAAGGTATAAATGGTACGGGCCATGCGACATTTGATTTCACGTCACTCGCTAAGTTTTGGCTCTATTCGATGATATTCTGACCATTCATAATGGGGCCAATAGGCGACGAAAATAAATTTGGGGGGGGGGGGGGAGGGAGGCGAACAGCCCTTTTTACGTCTTCATCCTTCAATTTGTCCATGGCGCCCTTCAGTTCGTCCAGCTCGTTCACCCTCCGTTTGTGTTTTCGCTTCTGAAAAGGAGTACAAATTTATGAATGAATGGGCGGGCGGTCACCGCATGGACAAAATGGCAACGAAAAACTTAATAATTTTGTTTCTGTCTTTTCTTTCTCCCCTCACCAAATTTTCCAACTCCATGTCCAAGTCGGTCATTGTTCTCTCCACCGTTTCAATGCCCTTTTTGCGTGCTCTTTCCTCCTTCTCCACACGCTTTAGCTGCGCAGCCGTTGCGTCCAATTCGACCAAATGCCGTCGTTGACCGTCCAATTCCTTTTCGTAGTCCTAAAAAAGCGACGGCTTTTTGACGATAATGCATAGCACCAAATTCTCAACAAATTCATTACTTACCAACAAAGCCTTCCGTTTTCGCAGCAAAAGGATCACTTTGTTTCGCTGAAAAATGCAAAATATATATATTGTAATTGTTGGTTCTAAGCATTGTATATTAGAAGGGTGTAGAGACCAGAAAAAAACGAGACCAAGATCGGGATTAGGAAAATCGATCAGGAATGCAATCCTGGTTTGCCGGGATCCAATATGTATAAACAGGATCAGGACCGGAGTCCCCACGAATCGGTGGGAACGAAAGGAGTGCCATGCGTCCAATTGTCATGCACAATAAACAACACGTACATTGGACCACTCTCTGTAACTGTCCACCCGGGCCTTCTTTGTTCGCAGTTCCATCTCCAAGTGTTCCATGCGTTTGGTGCCCCGGTCAAAGTTCGCCTGCAACTCTTTGCCCTCGTCGCACTTTTCGAGCAGTTCGTCGTGCTGTCGGACGAGTTCGATAGGCCCCGCCTTACAATAAATGGAACGATGTGTTAAATGACAGGTTAAATGTGTTTGTGCGGCGGCTTTGTCTCCAAAATTTGTTGACAAAAATTAAAATTTGTCCATAACCAGTTGATTCTTATCCGATATTTGTTTCGAGTCAAAAAAATTCTCAAATCCATTTTCCAACATCGATAGACAAAACCTTCTCTGTGTTCTTCAGCAGTACTTGCGGGCCTTGCTCAGCAAAACTCTTCACTTTGTCCTGGGCCAAAAAGGTGCAAGGGTTCTCCACCTGTGAAACAGAATTAGGCAATTTGTGTGCGAATCCGTTTTCTGGGTTGGGTGATATGACCAGTCTAATTTTGATTTGATGTTTTTTTTTAAACATAATTCGGTATTTGGCCTAAATAACCTGAATGTTGTAGTCCCGGACACGCTCACGCAGTTCGGTCACCTTCACTGATTGATTGTCCACAAAATATGAGGCAACATTTGGCAATTTGATGTTCACAGTGAAGCAGCGCTCGCACCTCCGTCTGGTGTCCCATCTGCGATCAATCATTAGCATATAGCGTTGGGAGGGAAAAGCGCCAGATCAGATAATTTGCGGGCGGGCGAGTCGTTTTGGCGCCGCAAAAAAAAAAATTCGTTTCAGTTCAAAGTCAACCAATCGAATCCCGCCCGGTCATCAGGAAATTAATTCGGTACACCTAACCGGTCCGATGCAAAATTGTGCTGCTGATTGACTCACAGAAAGAGGTCGACGCTTGCCTCGCGTTTTCCATGCTTTATGAAGTCAGCGATCATATCCGAGCGGCCCAACACTTTGGGGGAGCCACCGACCGCCAAGCAAATGCCACAAATAATCGAACTTTTTCCTGAGCGGATGGAATAAATAAGAAACATGGTTTTGTAGTTTTTGTCCGTTCATCAGCAACCTGTCCCATTAGGGCCAATCACTACATTAATGTGCGGGCCCGGCTTCACAGTCACACGATCATAAGTCCTAAAAATAAAATAAAAGGCGACTGACTACATATTATTTGTAGCAGCGTTTTTTTTTGTCGTTGGTCGTTCGTAAGGAACAATGTTTTATTTTACTCGGGTTATTATTCTGGAGCGCAATCCCCATTTCTAATTCAAACAAATTTTAATGCTATAAACCAAATACCCCAGCTTTTTTGACATAAACAAAAAATCCGGTGACCATTCGAGTCCAGACTGCCAAAAGTAGGTATCGGAATCAGGTGATTCCACATCCAAAAAAAAAAACCATTTTAGGGCCTCGAATCTTTTACTAACCTGAAACCTTCTTGCTATTTTCGAAAATGGATGAGGACACAGAACGATTTAAGGCCCTGACCAAAAAGCGGAGCAACAATAAACCGTACAAAAAATTAGTGAATTGAATGCGAACGATGGCGCCATGCGCGAACGGATTGTGCTGGGTCAGAGACGAGGACATTGTACGCCGATTGGCATTGCTAATACTGCTGCTTGCAGTCATTGTCGGCACGTCATTTTCTTTGTTCTCGACATAACGGCGCATCGCTAAAAACAATTCATTTTCAACGAGAATCACAAAAACAAAAGTATGAACAATTTGGTATTTGACTGTTATCTCGTAATAGATTAAAAATTTTAATAAATTCGTTTAGGGCTTTTCAGACTCGCTGATCAGTGATCACGAATTCGAGCAAGGTGCCAAAAACCCGAAAAGGCCAAAGGTGCAAAAATTGGAAGAACTGGCGTAATGCCTACTCGCCGATGGACGATTTTAAACATTTTGTTGAAATTATTTAAAAACGATTGCCAAGTATTTACGAGCGTTTGGTCGCCGCTTCGCGGCTCCCAAACGCTCTTTTAAACGTTTGCCTGGGAAATGGAAGCGATAAATTGGTGTAAATCAGCAAGTGATAAAGAATAAAATTTTAATAACAAATCACATTCATTTTTTCTGTTGTTGGTCTTTATTTCGGCACCACTATCATTACACTAATAACAATGTGAATTAAGTGAAGATGCGAATATGTTTTTGTGTCATCATTCTATGCGTAAGATAAAAGAACGGCATTTTATTTATGGAATTGGAGGCACAGTTCAATATGGTGCCGTAAAAATTCGCCCATCCTATTCATCCACTCTTCGCCATCATTTCCTTCTTCTTCAGGGCACGCTTACGCGTTTGCAACGAGTTGTCGCGCACAAATTTGTTCAGCAACGGAGTGGGAACGTAGCCGAACATGATTTCCGACTGAAAGAAATCCAGAAATTATTCCTAACTTATAGAAGGGGGACATTGATTCGACCTGAATTTGGTGGGCCAAACAGCCGGTGGTCTCGTCAGTCAGTCCAATGCTCCGGACAGCCTGCGCGGCGAACTCTTCAGGGCTGGGCATGAAGAAGGATGCCTTGCGCACCTTGGCCATCTTTGTGGCCACAATCATCGGGCACACCGTTTGGATGACAATGCCCGTGTCCGCGTATTCCAGGCGCAGAATGGAGGACAACCAACACACATATTTCTGTAAATAAAAAATGTCTTTTAAAATAAATGATTAATTTTTATTGTACACCTTTGAGGCCGAGTAAACGGCCAAATAGAACCAGTCGAAATAGGCTGCTGAAGAGGCAACATTGACAACAACACCTCGATTCCGTTCTCTCATCTGTTTGAGCACAAAAGCGGAGAGCACCGTGGCCGGCACAGTGTTGATCACCTTAAAATCAACAATACATTCGCTCTCCGGAAGCACACTAATTTCGAAAAACTCACAGTAATGTCCGTAACGCGCTTCAGTCCGCCCTCTATGCGTTCCAGACGCTCCGGATACTCGTAGCTCATCCCGACATTATTCACTGAAATAATGTAAGAGACTCAGAATGGTGTAAAAACTAAATCGAACTGGTTTAAGGATAAAAAAAAAGAAAATTCAAGGGTTTTAAGGAATAATTCCGCGGGTTAAGGGTTCAGACCAAATGGAATTTAATTCAGTTCCTACATCAATGAGAAGCACGCAAGAACGAATGTAGTTGAAGCTACCAAACAATAATGCACGAAAAGTCAATATATTAATCTTTCAACATCACCTACCAAGCATGCCAATTTCGATGGTCGAAAGTTGGGAAAAAATAGTCGTCTCGTAGTCCTTCAGATTTGCGTTGGTGAAGTCGAATGAGATGCACTTGACCTGCACATTGGTGTACTTCTGTCGAATTTCTTCCGCCATAGTGTTCAATTTGTCCTCTGAGCGCGAGATCAGCACCAGGTTGAAATTTTTCTTGGCCAACTCAAATGCATATGCTTTGCCAATGCCGTCAGTGCTGCCGGTAACCACCGCCCAATCGGCACCAGCGAGTACCTTGAATAAATGCTTTCGTGTGCCTATACATATTTGTCCCTTTCTCCACCTCGTAAAAGTACTAGTTTTTGTATGTTTTATTTTATAATATTTTTTGTGAGAATCTCGAAGTTTTTTGGCTTGTTATGGCGTTTATTCAATAGGAATTTATGTTTCTAGGAAACAATCCATGAATTTCATTAAAGAAATGCGATCGACTCTACCTTGATATTCTGTGGGACAGCGAACAGATAGGGGAAGACAACATTGTAAATAGAGCGAAGAATCTTCTGGACAATAAAGGATATTGTCAAATAGCCGGCGATTGTAAGAATAAAAGACATTGCAATATTTAGATGATGAAAATCTTTAAAAATAAAAATGTAAGATCTGTTAAATTGGATCAAAATCCAAATTTATGGGGTTTTATAAAGGGAAGGAAGGTAGGTAATGGAAAATAAAGCCCCGCCCCTCGCTGCCGCCCCTCGAATCATCGATTCCAACAAAAAGTTGACGAATGATTAAATGGAACATTGTTGCTGAGAAAAAATGAATGAAATTCTTCTGCAAGAATTAAATGAAAATGGAATGGAAAGTCAAAAATGTGCTGTAAATGAATTGCATGAATGAAGAAACACACATCGGTCGATTGGGCAAGAAAAAGGTGGGACCATTTTGAAAGGGAGTCGGAGGAGGGGATGAAAGGTCAATGTCTTACGATGTATAAATGAAGAACATATAAAATGTGATGAAAATGCACTTTACAGTCAGAATCAAGCACTAACTATTGATTTAAACAAAGAAAAAATAATATTTTGGGTGTGACGAGCGATGGGACAAAGAAACGATGGACGTAAAGCGGGAAAATGTACGAATCAACCCTAAAAGTTTGTTGCAAAAACTCAAGAAACAATAAATTATTTAAATTTGTACATTTCGCCAAATATTCAAAAAATCGCGAAAGGGCAAAAGTTGACTTTAAAGATTTTTCAGTCCACGGAATGCAGACTAGCTCTCCAAGTTTGCTCATCAAAAGGGCAAGAGCCGAGCCACTTTTCTTCTGATTTGTTTTTAGGATCTCGATGGAAATTATTTTTGAGAATTTTAAATGCTATGATTAGATCTAATTTTTGCATCTTTGAGTTCGACTGGACATAACAAACAATTAAGGTTTGTCTTGAAGATAATTACAAAAGTGCGTAAGAAATTGAATCGGAGCAATGAGTGATGACATCCGAGACCAGCCGGGGACGTGTTCAAAAATGCTCTCACTCATTGGCATTGTAAGTGCTACCAAAATCTGGTTTAATTTGCATATTTCAACATCTGATAAGTTCAGCAGTATCAATATTACTTGGACAGACTGACCCCGTACACTGCGGTCCGATGGGTAAGATTAACTGACATTTTTTTTTAGTAGAAATAATCTGAATTTGTTCAGTCAATCGCAATTGTTCTTATTATTTGTTTTGTGTGGAGGGTTGTCGCTGTTCAGGTTCAAATTTGATTTATCTTAAAAGGAATATTCTCCATGGTATCCTAAATCTCTAAACCAGCGCGCTTCATCCTGAAAACGATTTTTGTTTGAGCCCAATTTAAAATTCCAATACCCGACCCGAAATATTTTTCCCGAAGCGTTTTCACTTTGCCCTTTTCCCATGCTTTTGGTGATTTCATTCTCTGAGGCATGCCCATTTTGATTTTCAGGGCTTTTACATTGTGACGTACGCCTTGTTCATCTACTATTTGAATCTCCTTTTGGCATTTCTCTCCCCAAAGATTGATCCGGCGCTTGAGTTTGATGATGGTAAAACACAAATTAACATTTTCTCATGGAAAAGTGCCAATTCTTACCTTTCTATTTCTGTTTAGATGATGATGGTCCGGTTTTGCCGAAGTCCGCCAACGAGGAATTTCGACCGTTCATGCGCCGTCTTCCGGAGTTCAAATTTTGGTAATTAAGAAATGTCATTTTTGCCTAGGATTTACGAAATTTCCAACAAACATAACCACAGGTTGTCCACCATGAAGTCTACACTTGTCGGATTCTTCTGCACTTTTTTTGAGATGTTCGACATACCGGTGTTTTGGCCAATTCTGGTGATGTACTTCATCGTCCTCACCACCCTGACAATGAAGCGGCAAATTATGGTAACCATCGCGTCGATTCCTTATAAAACTAAATTAAATAGTATCATTTTTAGCACATGATTCGATATCGCTACATTCCGTTCACGTTTGGCAAGCCGCGTCCCCAGGGAAAGGAGGACAGCGGCAAGGTAATCAGCTGAAAGTGGCGAAAAACAATTGAACAAGTTGGCACACACGCGCCACATTTATTGTTTTGGCTTTTACACACTGACTGCTCTTCCTCTCTCCCCGATTGTTGCAGATAATAGAAAATGTGATCGATCATCCTCCTCCTTCTCCTCCTCTTCCACCATCTCATCAGCAAAATGTGTAACAAAAAACACATACACACACATGCTTACACATAATGCTAATTTTGTTTAATTACATTTACGTTTGCTCCCCTCCCACAACGTTAAAAATCCAACTCGTACTGTTTTTGTCCCGGGTTTACACACTTAGCTATACTTTATTCGTTAGTGTTACCAAGACTTTCGTTCAACGATACCAAACTTGTAAAATTTGGTCAAAATTATTCCTAAAACGTGGAACCACCCACTACGCCGCCGCTTATGACGGCCAGGGTAGCAAGCAGTACAAACGAGTTGTCCAAGCGGTGTCAGTTGGATGCCATTCCCTTCCCCAACCTTCGCGTTATTTCTGCTGCTGTTATTTATACAATATGTCGTGTCCATTTATGTATTGTTGTGTTGAGCCTTAAAATTCCGTCACCTTTCCGTTGATTTAAATTGTTCTTCGCTTACAATTTTTTTTTAAATTTCGATAAACTCACACACAGCAATTTGACTCCTTTTATCGCCCCATTGTTTTGAGCGTTACGTTGTGTTATAAACTTTGGTCTAAATATATTTGCACTTGGTTTTTCTTGAATAAATCAAAACAGTTGTTGAATGTATGATTCATACGTGCTTTGATGTCATGGCACCAGTATTACACCTAATAAAATACTTATTACTAATCACACATTAGTCTAATGCATCTTAGTTGTTTATTTCCAAAAACCAACAACTTGGGAAAGTGGTGTTCCGCGATTTTCATATTCCAATAGAATAGAGAAATGCAGCATCTTCAACCGCAGCAGCAGTCTTCGTCGATGTCACCTGCGCGTGTTGTGTTTTACAGTGGTGCCGGCATGTCGTCACCGCCAATGTCTCCGACTGTGGCGCGTCTGTACGCGTTGATCAGGACGCTCAACGAGGCACCACAGGACGACGTCAAATATCGAGCATTAAAGGTTTGTGTGCGTGTGGTGCTATTGATTACTTGAGCATTGGTCCTACGACTGACTTTTTGCTAGGAGATCAGCGAAATGTTGGAGGACATCATCGGCACGCCGACCTATGCCTCACTGGTGGACAGTCTGATCCGCGTGTTCATCAACTTGTTGCAGGAGACAATGCCGCAGTTCATTGCCGAGAATAACACTTTGGTTAGCACTTTGTACTTTCCGTAACTTTTTAAACTAAATTTGGTGTTCAGCAATTGCGAAAATTGATGCTGGATTTGTTGCTTCGAATGTCGTCCAATGAACGCGTCAAACAGTACGTGGCGGTGCTGCAGCAAATACTGCTCCAACTTGTCTACATGGTTTGATTCCGTACAATTTGTTCTGCAGTTAGAAAAAAATTTCAAGGCTACCGACAGGCCTAAGCCTGGACCTATTAAATTTCTTTCTCTGAATTCAAATAATAACAAAAACAGTGTTTACTAATTTTTTTTTTTTTTTTTAGGAAAACGAAGAGAATGCGCTAATTATTATCAAAATTCTGACCGATCACATCAAAACGTTTCGGCCTGCCTTTCTACCCGAGCTGATGAACCCGTTTTTTGCGCAGTCCAAAAGTGTGTTCAACGGGATGTTCGCGCACAGCGCAAACGAAGCGATGTTTCTGAAAAGGCCGTTCATCACCTCCAACAAAACCATCGAAGAGAGCGTCGCTGAAGTGCGTCCTTAAATTAAAAAAAATTGCACTAGAAAAAAAAACTTCAAGGCTCTGAAGACGTGCTACGCATCCACAACGCTCACTTACTCGCAACGCCAAAATGTTTGTATTTATGGGAAATTATTTATTTTTTTTAAATTTGAGGATACGGGGGAATTGCTAATTGTAAGATTTTACGGTCCCTCCCCGTACTTACTTTTTGGGCCATAAGGAGGCAAATAAGTAGAAGCCGCGTAAATGCAAAAAAAAATTTTAGGGCGCTGCATTTTTACTTTTTTAATATTCAAAATTTACAGACAGGTTGTTCGAGTCTCCATTTATGGATTCTCATATTTGGGTTATTCATTTGCGCTCCATATTTTCCGTTTCCCTTTCATTTCAGTACACTTTGGTTCCGCGTGCCAGCCAAAGTGTGAAAGTGCTGGCTGAAATGTCCGTCTTCCTGTTCGTGCTCATCCAAGCGCATCGTCAGCAGCTGATCCGCGAGGTGTTGGAGTTAGTCCCAATCTTTGTGCGCTATGTGAACATTGTTGTGCCGCGCCATCTGCGCGGGCACAAGCTGTACAACAAAGAGCTGGTGGAGGAATTCCATGCCTCGCAGGTGCGCGCGTTGTCCTTCGTCGCGTACACATCACGGCAGGCACAGGTTCATCGCCAAAGCAATTTTTGAAGAAATGGGTGTCCATTTTTTCCATTTTCCCTGCTACAGATGGCCGCTGTGATTGGCGAGAATGCCAAGGCGGTGTCGGACGGGATCATCAATTTGTTCGACAGTTTCCATGACGAAGTGATTGCGCAACGTCGAGATTTGTTGGTGGCCATCAAATATTTTTTCCAATGCGATGCGCGTGCCCAATTTGTCTGCATAATTCCGAAAATGTGCGACGACAATTCGTTGCTCGGCCGCTCATTTACCTCGCAGGACCATCTTAGGTCAGCCCTCTTTTCCAATTAGCATTTATACAGGAATTAAATTTTAAAGCGCTTATAATTAAATAAAGCGAATTGGACCCGTTCATTGCTTATTTCAGCAACCAAGCCTACTCATTTTTGGCCGACATTTTACACCATGTACGCATGAACTTGGACCAGAAACTCCTCAAGCAGTATTTTTACATGCAAAAATGTTTTGACATTTCTTTTACCCACCCTTTTAATTTGTAAAGCATTTTTTTCATCGCCTCGCGCAATTTGCATGACGCGCAACTGTTGCCCTATGTGCAAACAATGTATGGCAAGTTGATGATGAATCTGATCGAAGCCGTTTTAGTCCAGCCCAAAGAACACAGCAAAATGGTTGGTTTTTGTTTGTTTGTGGCAGGTTGACTTGTCCAGTTGGGGAATCCTGGATTGCCATGATTTTGTATTAAGAAATTTTTGAGCCTTCACTGTATACTCCCTGGATATGACCCTATTTGATAGTGAATTCCACCCCTTTCCTAATTTTCAGTACCAAGATGTGCTGTGTGCCTCTGTCGATTCGCTGGTACGAAAGGTCAAATTTATCGCCGAGTTTCATTTGCCGCTGATTGTTGAAAAATATCGTGCCCATCAAACCGAAGCAAAACAACAACATCAGCAGCAGCAAGTGCCCTCATCATCGACGGCGGCAGAGAGCGCCAACAGTACGGCGTCTGGGCGCAGTGACACGACAAAAGTCAGAACCTCGGCCACGACATTTTTGGGCCATAATTTTTTGAGTTAGTCCAGCCCATTTCCACAATCTTACTATCATTTGAAGGTACTTTTGGTTTTAAAGCCCCAAATTTGCTAGAAGAAACTGAGTATTAACAAAAAAAAAAGAGATGGCTTAAAGTGCCAAAAAAGGCATTAAAAATTCGCAGTTTGTACCGAGACAATGTGTTCAAAATTTAGGCATTTGAAGCGTGCCATTCCTTTTGGCAAGACTCGTGTCAACCGATGGCTCTGAACGACTGCAAAAACATGGTCCGCTTCAGCATCCAACCCGTGAAAATGATGGTCATCGCGTTGAAGGATTTGGGCACTTTTGGTTGGCACTAAAAAAATTTTGACTTTTTTCATAGCAACAAAAATTCCTCCCAACCAAAACTCAGAAAACAGTGAAGCAGCGCACCGTTTACTCAATTTGTTGTCCGAATTCTTCCACGCCGGGCTCAGATGCCTGGACATTTTCATGGTCGCCACAAATATGATGCCCTACCCGAAAATGGGGTTGGTCGGACAGCATTAAATTTTGTGGGGGGGGGGGGGGTATATAATCAGATTTTGTTAAACACAAAAGGGCCCCAAGTGTTCGCTCCAAGGAAGAGAAGGACACTATTGAGGCATTTGTATCAACGGTCAGTTTGCAAATTTTTTACTTTTCAATTTTCCATGTCGTGGGGAAGCCTTTTAGGGTCAGGTCTTACATCAATTTATTCAAAATAAAAATTTACATTAAATATAGCACAATGCATTCATTTCACTTCGTGTTTCAGTTCACTCACATTGAAGGGACAGTATTTGAGCAGATCATTGACCAACACATTGAGGTTGGATGGACATTTTCATTTTGTCTTACAATATCGCTAATAAATGTCCAATTCTCCTCAGTTTTTGATCTCGCGAATTCTCGCAAACCCGGCGCTGCAACATGTGTGCAACTCCTTCTTCAAGCATCCAACAACAATGCCGTGCATTGGCACTGTTCTCATGAAGTTTTTACTCTCCAAATTGTCGGAGTTGGGCGGAGGTGGTCAAATTTTTTTTAAAAAGGCACCATAAATTGTTTGTTGAAATGAGACGGGACAAATATAAACAGTTACGGTTCAAAAGCTGATTGTGAGCCAGAAGCGAGGACCGTAACTCAAAGAAATGAAAAAAAAAACATATAAAATCACAAATGTCCCTTAAATATTGTTTGTTTTTCAGCAAGCAACAACGAGAAGGCGACACTGCATCTGATGTTGTTCAAACTTGTCTTTCAGACCGTCTCATTTGCACAGAACAGTTCGGAGTCTGAAAATTTGTTGAAGGTTGATGCGCTAAATTATTGCCAAAAAATTTTTCTCATTATTTTCAGCCATTTTTGCATCGGATTGTGCAGGACTCAGTGCGATTGGCCATCGCCTCGCGCGAGTCCACCAATTACTTTCTGCTGCTGCGCGCCCTTTTCCGCTCCATCGGCAGTGGCACACATGACCTGCTCTACCAACAGTTTTTGCCGTTGTTGCCATCAATTTTGCAACAATTGGTCGGTCATCTATTTTTTCGGTGTTTTTGCCGCCCCTAACCCTCCCATTAAATTAAATGGTGTCTTCAGAAGCGAAGCGAGTAAAACAAAAAAAAAATTTGGCTCAAATTCGGCGAGCCGTCTTAACCGGGTCCGTTTTTGGGAGAATTGACACTAACCCAAATTCCACCACTGCATTTAAATCTCTCAAACAGAATCGTCTCCAAAACGGTGCTCATCGCCAGTCCGTTCATGAGCTGTTTGTGGAACTGTGTTTGACCATCCCTGTCCGTCTGTCTTCACTGCTGCCCTATTTGCCGTTGTTGATGGACCCGCTTGTCTGTGCGTTGCATGGCTCGTCAGCACTGGTGCAACAGGGACTGCGGACGCTGGAACTTTGCGTGGTTGGTGCAGTGTGCAAGTTCATAAATGAATCCCACGATTAATCGGAGATAAAATCTCTACAAATTGTTTGACATTTCAGGACAATCTGCAACCAGAATATCGTAAGTATTTCAATCGTGCTTATTGGTTCAACCCGGAATCGATTCCAATTTTTTTTGTATATAAGTCACACTTTTCAGTGTACGAACATATGATGCCCGTCCGTGCCGCGTTGATGAACGGACTTTGGCGCACTGTGCACTCGTCGGATGCGCAGTCGGCATTGAGCGCATTGCGCATTTTGGGCAAATTCGGTGGCTCCAATCGCAAAGCGTTGTTGGACCCGCAGACATTGGACGACTGCCGTCAGTTGCATGCCGTCCAAACATTTTCCACCGGCGGACCAGCACCAGCAGCGGCGCCAAAGTTGGCAATTGCCTGGTCATCGTCAAATGATGGATGTGCCAATCAAATGTCGTCGACCATGCTGCAGAGCACTGCTGTTGGGAACGAACAACAGCCACAACAACGCCGTTTTGGCTGCACTTTGCCTCTACGTGAGGCTGTACACAGTGCGGTGTCCATTCTGAGGTGCGCCACCATGTTTTTCCAAACCATACTAGTTTATAGCAATTTGGCTTTTTTGAGTGTCCGAATCTTTTGGAAAACGGTTTGCAAACTGCGTTGCGACGACTGACTAATCTATTTATGCAGAAGCCATTCTGGCACCGATGCCGCTCAACAAATTGGCACTGCTGCAGGCACCGGCGGGACAGTGCCTCCAGCCAACAATTTGTCACTGAAAACCCAGGCAGTAGAACTGATCCGCAATGTGTTGTTGGTGGGCATCAAAAATGCCGACAATCCCACGCGGGTTCGAAAAGCGCTGATCGACGCGGTCAAAGTGGTGCAAACCGCCGTCAACCACCAGCAACTACAACAAACATCATCATTGTTTGACGCAAACGACAGCGATAGTGCCATCATGGAGTCCTCTTCCTTTATTTGTGCCGACAAATTTTCTCGCGATATTTTTGTGGAGGCGCTCAGCGGACTGTTCATCGCCGTGTTCAACACCGAGACGCGCACACAAATTTTGCCGTTTTTCAAAATGTTCACCAAGCATTTGACCGTTATGGCGGTCTTGGAGTCCAGCACTGGTTAGTTAGGAAAGAGGGCAATATTCAATTTTTTGATTTTACAGCCAATTTTCAACCGACACCTGCCAAACGGTACATTTGCATGGACTCATCTATACTGATTGATGCTATTGTTGTTACGTTGGGCGATTCTTGCAAGGATTACTGTCACACAGCTATCGTACGTACCCCGATTAGTACATGAGGCCATACACTTCGAAAACCGCCAAGCCATATGTCCATAACACGCGAACCTATTGATTGAATTGGGACCAAAAAAACATATGCCAAAAGATAGCCATTTTAGGGTGTTAACTTAATCAAATTGTTCTTCACTAGGTTGCCTTACGCCTTATGTTGGACACTGCGGCTTCTCTGTTCAACGGAGACCGTGAAAAGGTTTCTTTAATGGTTGATCTCATTGGTTGGCCATAAACTGTCAGAATTTTTGCTCTTTCATTAATGCCAATTTGCTTTGCATCATTTTTTAGGCGTGCCAACTTCCGCTGTTCACTTACATTATCAACAAAGTGGTTTCGTTATGCTACCGTCACGAATGGTTTGCCCATCTTGGCGGATGCACCGCTTTGCGCATGATCGTCGAGCAGTACCCGCGCGCATTTGTGCAACGGAATGCATTCGTCATTTTTGATGCATGCCTTGAGGTATCCGCCATTCTATTAATATTCAAATTCGCTGTCGTCGTCCAGTTCGAATGATACATTTTATAGAAATTGACTGACTGCCACACTCTTTCCAGACCATTTCCTGCCTGTCGGACGAGTTGTCCTGCGGTGTTATTGAGTCGGCTTCAAAAATTGTCGATTTGTTGTTGGACTTTTGCTTCTTGCCACCACAACAATCAGCAACATCAACAACGGCACATGATGGTGTTGGTAGTGGTTCTTTGACGGAATCCCAACGGCCGTTGTTGACCTCTTTGGTCACACGGCTCGTCAACTTGCTCGACGACTCTGCACAAATCTTACGTTCAGAGGTGAACATCGCGTCATTCTTCAAATTCATGCTTACTTTTCCGATATGCATATGTTCCTTGGCTCAGTTTTGTATTAGTTCCAGGAATATATCCTACCGCCGAAGAAAGTCGGTAATTCCGGACTTCCAAGGCCATAAATTCCGGGTTTTGAGGCGAAGGATTTCCTTGACGGCCCGTCCTAAATCCATTTCAAGCATCTTGTCAAATTTTATTTAACCAACTAAAATATATTTTACTTTTTTCCTCTCTTGTCATCAGTGTCTTCGAATTGTCCATTCGCTTGCCGTAAAAGCCAAATTACCGTTGGTTGACCTGGTTGCGTATTATCATGGCGACTTGAAACGAACAATCCGACACAAAATGCGCCAATTCGCTTCGGCATCCGTTGATGCCAAAATTGCTTTGATTGTACTTTGATTATTAATTCACAAACGTACCAAACTTTCCCATTTTTGAGAATTTTTTTCTGTTCTTTGCCAACATCGACGGATTTTCCGTTGAATTTTCACCGATGGAATTGGAGACTATTGCGCAAAATTTGCTTCATATTTTCCGTTGCAATGTTGCACTTCCTCCACAAATTGTTGTTGGCGTTCCGCCAAGCACACACTCAAACACTGTTGTTGGTGGTCCAATTGCGGATGCAAATTTGGCCACAAACGAAACGGCGGACGAGCAAAAACTGCAGCTGATCAGAACGACAGCAATTGGTTATTTTACGATTAATTCCTATTTTTTTTCAAATTGCCATTCAATTCCTTTTTCCGTCCCAATCATAGATGCCCTGGTGACGCTGTACATGAACACGGTGTCCAGAGCGTTTACCAACCCACACAACGAGGACGATGAGCTGTTTGAACGTGATTCGAGCGGGGACATTGGTCGGTTCTTAACTAATATCTTTTTTTTTTAATTTAGTGTTAACTTCACATTACAAAATTCTTGCATAGATTTGCGCGGCCCACATTACTTGATGGACATTTTTGAGTTTTTAATCCGATGTTTGCTCAACGAAGACAACGAAAATTTGCGAGAGTTGGCAAGCCGAGGTGTAACAAAGGTAAGTCCTTCATTTTTATATTTTGTTAAACAATTAAGATTTATTTGTGTTTTTAAAATATACTTTCAGATTCTCATCGAATGTCCAAGGCCCGAATACTGCGTATACATTGCCATGAAGGTTGAACAGTTTGTTGAACAGTTCCGCAACAAAAATTTGTTCATCTCCGGACGGTTCTTCGAGAAACTCATTTTTCTGACCGCCCATTCGACGACCAAAATTAGCCCGATGGACCTGCAAATGATCAGCGTAGGCACTGAGGAATTTTATCAAAATTAACTTTTTTATTTTAGAATGATTTGTCCCTGATCATGAAGACCACGCCGTCCAGTCTTAAGATTGACGACATCGAATGTGTGACAAAGGCATTGGAACTGTTCCACGCACTTTCCTATAAAACGGGGGCACTTTTGCGCGAGGCTATCGAATTTTTTGCGAAATGCATCTTCAACTTCTCAACTGAGGTAAAGTTTTGAGTATTTGTATTACTATACAAATTAATGTTTTCTTTGCGCGAATTGCAGCTGCAAACCAAATGGATTTGTACCGTTCTGCCCTTTATGAATGCGTTCTCCGTCGACTTTGCCGACGTGTTCCTCTCCAGACAAAATTTAGTCGACACAAATTCATACCGTTTTCTAATGGTATTTTCTGTACATTCATTTACATTAAAAAAAAGAAATACAATATAACCTTTTAAGGCACTGATTGGTGCTAACGGGGGAGATGCTGTTTTATTGCGAAAATCGTTGCTCAGAGAATTGGCACTCGTTAAGCCGTTTATCGTGGAATTTAATGTAAATGTTTACAATTTTAAATTTAAAACCTTTTTTTAATGCTAATCAGACACCTCAAAATGACGCCGATGTCCAGTCCCTTGAGCTTCATTTGCTCAACTTTCTCGCTGCACTGCTCGACCATGAAGACAACCAACAATCATCTGAAAACATTGAACACGACGGTGGAGAAGCCACTCAAGAAGTGTTCGATGCTATCCGATCACTTTGGTGCTCGGATGCTTTCAACAGGCGGCATTCCGTTCGCAAAACAATTTCATCGTTGTACTGCTCGCCGTCCTCTTCCTCTGATTATGGTGCTGTCACATTTATTATACTTAATCCCTTCGCTTCTTTTATTACGTACTTAATTCAAACCTATGGCCTGATATTTTAAAATACTTGGAGGCCTTTAAAAAAATTTCGCTGGTGTCCATTTTTTTTCGGTAGGGGAGTTGAACCTTCTAATCTTCTGGGCTTCTGGCACCTACAGACGGCTTTGGTTAATTTGCAAAATGGGTCCTGCAATAATTGATTGTTGTTTCAGCATTTGATAATCACTCATCCACCACTACTACCGCCGACATTCTTGACGTGCCCACAATGGACTGTCCGGCACTGTGCGCGCGAATTCTGTTGGCCAAACTACGCGCACTCCTCAACACCATCCGGCACGCGGACGAAACCGGCACAGGGCGAGGCAATGACGGAGACGCCGCTGCGACACATCGCCAGCAATGTCCACCGCTTGGTTGGAGCAGTCCGTTGGTGCGCGAGTCCATCGACCTGATCTACGATTTGGTCATCGCGTTTAACCACCGTTACGCGTCCGACTTCACGTTTCTACGCAAATTCATTGACAATGAAATCATTGCGGTAAATTTTGTGTTCCGGAGTCCATGTCCGCCCTGCTACATCCCATCACCCAAAATACTCGCTCCAAAAATGTTTCTTTAATTTCATATTACATTTCACAATGTTCAGAAAGCCTCTCTCCCTTGGCGTCGTGCCACTTTTGCTAAACTGATCAACATGATTCCGACCGCCGGTCACAGTGTTCAACTCGTTCGCTTCGTGCAGTACATTGTCTCCCCAGTGTTTGCCTACGCGTTTGAGGTAGTTATTATGTTTTTAGAATTGATTAATTTTATGTTCATATTTTGGTATTGTATAATAAAACAATACCATTGCTTTCAGATGAACGATGTGGACGCTGTTGTTGGCGGAGTGGAACCATCGGGCCATGGACAATCGACGGGTGGCGGTGCCAACATTGCACAACAACAACATGACGACGGGAACATTGTGCTTTTGCTGTGCCATGAAGTGATCCATCGGCTGGCCAACCAACGCTCAATGGTCTCCGACTCGCTGACCATTGTCATGTATTTGTTCTGCTCGTTGGTGGTCCAGAAGTGTCCGCTGCACATCTACGACCCGGCCAAAAAGTGTGTTCAGTTGCTTTTTTGGTGGAAATAAAAATAAGGAAAAAAACGAATCCGTTTTTTCTTCGTTTGTTTTTGTCAATGTATTAATTTCTTGGTTTGCCTTGGGCAATATATTTTCATATTTTAAATTGGTTTAGACAGCACGGAAATCGCCAAGAGCAGGGAAACCTTCGGCATTTTATGCTGTATGTTTATTAATTTTAAAATAGACTTACTACATTTAAACATTTGCTAGACAGACCCAGACCCATAATAGACTCCCACTCCCCTGTATGCGCATGGCTGCAAACATTTGTACATTTAATTTTTAAGGTTCGCTTGGCCTTGCCTCCAGCAAAGTTTCCAGGGCGATGTCACCGAAAAATATGCGGGCCATTTTTTGATCGCGAATATCATCGACAAATTTTCAATCATTCGTACAATCATTTTACAAGTGCTCAACAGTCTTCTGCAGGCCCATCATAATGTGCAAATACTTTTAAAATTTAAAACAAAGATTACAAACATTACAGGACAACAGAGACTTGGTACGTAAATCGCTGGAAATTCTCATCCCGGCGTTGCCCCGACGGATGACGGACGGATATCTGCAATTGCAGACCCTGTTCAAAAAGATCATGGTGGAAGAGGGCAGGAACAGTGCCCAAGTTGTGCATTGTCTGTAAGTCTTAATTTCCTATGTAAATCGATTTATTCAAATCTTAGAATTAGGATAAAAAGATATGTGACATGACAAATAGAGACAATTTGGATCGGATGGAAGAATTCCTCAATTTCTACTTTTAATGCATTTTAGACAGATCATCATCCGCCATCACAAAGTGTTCTACAATATTCGTCATCACATTGCTCCGCACATGCTCAGTGCGTTGCATCGACTCTTCTCGCTGCAGCTGAACTTTGAGACGCGCCGTCTGATGCTGGAGGTGTGCGAGACGGTCATCAAGTGGGAGCAGGACAGACAGACGGCCATCGACGAAAGCAGCAAAACGCCATCGGCGTCAGCAATAGGGACACCAAGCGACGGCGGCACAACAACAAAAACTGCAATGACAATGGGCACAGGCACTGACGACGGCGACATTGAAGGCACTGAGGCTGCCGGGGTAAACGGCGACCCATTGGTTGCTTTTTAACGAATTTTTTTGATTAGAGACAAATATGTTGTTTTCGTCTTGACCGATACCGAAGAAAACTGATTCCGAAAAAATTGTACCAATTGTAGCCATTTTTAATTACGGCATAAGACAAGAGATTTTATAGATTGCCTTTTCAGTGTGTATGTAAGTTGCAGATTCAACTACAACAACAATTGGATGAACGCTCATCTCCGTCCGTGGTTTCGGAGTCCGGTTCATCAACGGCGCAGCAGTCGACGAGTGCAAGTGGCGGCTTGACCGACATTCACAGACCAATGGACAAGCATTTTGTCGACAGCATTGTTGCCTTTTTGTTCCGCATCGCCACATTTGTTGACCAGGTCAGTGGGAGGAGATTGTATGGATGCCATATTTTAATTTGATGACTTTGCTTTTCCCTCAATTAACAGTACCCCGGCTCAAGCAGTACCAACAGCACAACAACCGGCATGGAACACATCAACCGACGGGCCGTCCTCCTGCTGAGAAGCGCGTTGAAGCCGGCCGTTTTCGGCGACGTTGCCACGCTGAGGACGACAATGTCTGTGTATGGTGCAAACAAAATTTTGTTGGATTTGGAGCGTTGCGTTTATATGTTATGAAATATCCAATGAAAGCTTTTATACCCCTTTTCAGGATTGAAAAACAGCTTCTGCTGCCCAACACGGAGCAGTTCGGCATCGGCAATGAGCAGGCGATCAACCACCAACTCAGTCAAGTGCAAGTCACGCTCGACGTACTGACTAATATCACGCACCATTTGGTGCCCAAAATGGTGCTCGACATTTTCCGTCCCCTCCAACGTGCATTGATCGCGTGCATCAGCTACACTAACTCGCAGGTGAAACAGGGAAAACTCCTATCAACCGCTTGAAAATGTACCCCAGATTTTATGGCCAAAAAAATTAAAATTTTAAAATTAGTCAAAGCTATCTAATTTTACAGCAAATTCTTCGCAGCACGTACAATGTGCTGAGCAAACTGCTGGAGAAAACCAAATGCTCCCCGGGTGGGCTGGACGAATTGGACCTGCTCAACCAGCACATCATCCGAGTCATCCAGGAATCGTTCACCAAATATGCTGCCTCGTTGAACGCCTCGCCGCCGATGACGACAATTACGCTGCTCCGACTGATGCACTCGGCACAGCCCGCCTATTTGGAGGCGATATGCCTAATGCCGTTCGTCAATCTGCTACAGCGGTCAGTAAATCTTATTTTTGGCACTTTATTTTGATTAGACAAAGTGATGGATTTGAACCAAATGCAAACTATGGGGTAAGTTATCAGGGCGTAACCAGCACTTGGGACTGGAGGGTACCGGGTTCTTAGAGCATATTTATGATCATTGTAATTATGATTGTTACCATGGCTTAGAGTACAAACTGACTTTTTCCCACAGACTTGTTCGGGAACATGTCTCGGCGTTTACCTCCAGTGGCGCAACTTCTGCCGCTGATCAGGCACAGAAACTGATCGTCGATCTGTTGGCCATCTGTTTGGAAATGTTGTGCACTAGGACTAAATTTTTAAGGTTCAATTTATTCGTTGTTATTTCATTTATTTATCTTTGCATTTAAACAAGTTAAAATGCTAACAATAATTCTTTGCTCTCAGCATGGAATCGCAACGTACCATCATCCAAATTGTGCTCTTCCCACTGATTGAGAAGGGCGCGGTTGACAAAATTGTGGAGAACATCATCAAAGTGTCGCAGGAAATTGTCGTAAGCGAAATCGCATTTGGCCAGCAACAACAACGGCAACATGACGAACTGCTTCAACAGCAGCAGCAGCAATACCCGTCGCAGCAGTATCAGCAACAACAGTCGCCCTCTGCTGTCACTGTTCAACCGACTCAAACATTGGGCAACTATCAACAAATGCAACAACCGAATCAGGGCGCACTCGTGCTTGTCAAGCTGTTCAGCGCTTTGGAGCAGCGGTTATGTGCCAATGCGGAATTGCAACGGCACTTTCTGAACGCGGCCATCCAACTGTACGAGCATGAACAACTGCTGGGCACCACCACAGCATTAGACCAACTCGAGACGGCCTTCCACTGGGGGTTGGCCAGTGCCGACCGGGAGCTCAGAAACAGGTGAAGTTATGCGTATTTGGTCCATCATCACATTCAAATATGTGCTTGATGAATCCAAGGCAAGAATTTTCGGATTTGAAATTCAAATTTCCCCAAACCCCGCCGGAATTCTGGTCTGTGTTTACCCACCGAAATCGTCAGATTTTTCGTCATTTTCGAGAAGCGTTTCCCGAAGGACACTGTGCACCGGTTTGTTCATATAATGGTGAACGTGAATTGGCAGCTGATGGGCAGCTACGATTGGTTAGCCCATGTTGTGCATTTGTTGTTGCTGTCTGAACACATCGACGGACGGTGGCGATGTACAGAGTTGAAGCAGTGCGCGACGCTCGACAACACGCTGGCACAAATTGTTGTTGCTTCCGCAACGACGGATAGTAACGGTGACACTACCGAGGGACAGCAACATCAACAACCAATTGGAGACGTTCTTCGACTGAGTCCGGAAAAGAGGCAAAACCAGCAAATAATGTCGGAAAAGTGCCGCCGTCAGGACACTGATGGCACACCGCCGGAGGGCATTATCCAAGCAAAGATCGCATCACTACGCCTTTCCGGCTCATCGTCAGATGCTACCACCGCCGATGGCACGGCGATGATGCCGGCTTCATCCGCAACAACAGCCCGAAGTTGTGGGGAAGAAGCATTGCTGGAGGGCAAAACATCCATCGACCAACAGCAGCAGAGAATGACCATGTTCGACATGCAGATGAGGTATATATGATCATGTATGCCGCGGCACTTTTATTTTTATCTGTAAAGTTTACCAACCTTTTCCGAAATGTTTGGACATTGTATAACATTTTGTTTTACATATACAGTCTTCTTTCGCTTGCCAATGAACTGACGGCTGTTCAACTCATTACCAATTTGATCGACATTTTGCACACCGATGCGACACTTTGTAGGAAAACTTTCGTTGAAGTGTGTACAAATATTAGGAATCATATTAATTACAAAGAATTTATTTTGAAAGATCAGTGTTTTTTTTTGTCGTAATTTTTCTGAAACGGAATTTTATTGGTGTCGGATTTTCCTGTTCTAAATTTTTTTTTCTTTTAATTTCTTTCAAAATTTATTTATGCATGCCGCTTAAGCTTTTCTGCTCGCTGTGGAGCACTTTCACGCAAATGGAGCGTGAACAGGTCGAACCGTTTGTCGGCCCGTTTCTTTCGTCCGCCGTCCATTTGTGCCAACGGAATTCGCCACGTGCCGTCGTCGTCTGCTTCATGGAAGCATTTGTGCTTTGCTCTCCGCCCATCAAGTTGGAGCCGTTCATGTTGAGGTT
>JAKKIK010000776.1:0-23519 GCA_024500135.1 Heterodera carotae | reverse complement strand
AGAACCCGGTACTCGGTTCCGGTACCGGTACCCAAAAAACCCGGTACTTTTACCGACTCGGTACTCGGTATCGGTACTACCGAGCAGCCCTAATGCATATATTAGATCCACAGAAAAGGCTAAATTTTTTTCAATTCTCTCCTCTCAAAAAGGAGGGGGGGTCTGTATTGGAGGGGGCTTCATTACAGGGGGACTCTAATATAAGAAGTACGCTAAATTAAGGCCCATATACATTTTTGGAAAGTGCTTTTACTCACTTTGACATTTTCGGAGTCGGACAAAAGCAAATTGGACGGCTTCAAATCGCGGTGTACAATTTTTTGGAAATGCACTAAAATGGAGGTGGCATCAGGGATGGAATGGAAATGGAGCCCACAATATTCGAGCCCCTTGAGGGTGTCCCGAAAATATTTCCACGCCGTATATTCGCACAACGGACTGTCAGTCGGAAGGTCCAGCAATGAGCTGAAAAATAAGGCGGGCAAAAATTATTTGTAAATAGGTAAATTTTTTTGGCTTAGGGTTGTTAATACTACGGTTCGGCATATGCGATTTTCGGTAAATAACCGACACCGAAATCTCCAAAATATTTTGGTCGGTATACCGTACGGTAAATACCGAAGAATACAGAACCGGCATTTACCGAGGTATACCGAGATCCCGTGCCAAACCCTAATTGTTAACCCATGTGCCCGACTTCCCCGGTCTCCGACCCCCCAAACTGTATATTTGATAAAATTTTATTTTACCATAAAATTTTCCAATTTTTATATACAAAACTAATATGTAAAAGCACATACCGCTTCTCGACGTACTCGAAAACCATGTACAAGAAATTGTCCTGTGAGAAGTGAATGTGTAAAAATGGAATTTCATAAAGTATTTAACTAAATATTTTTTTAATAATTACTTTAATTATTGTGTTATTAATTAGTGATGATTAACCTGAGGATCATCGAGAACCTGAAGCAATGTATAATATTTTAGAATTTGACCCATTAAAAAAAGTTGAATTAAAATTCCTAAATACAGCCCCCTATAACAAAGCCACTCCCCTTAATAAAGCTCTGTTGAAGTTGTTGAAAATAGATTTCCCGTGGGCACCACTATTTTAGGAACTATTTTCAAGAAACCTTTCATCAATCAATAAATAAATAAATCAATCACTTTACCCACCTCGATCAGCTTAACCACGTTGGGATGTGAAAGCTTTTTGAGAATTGCAATTTCGCGCTGGACAAGCTGCAGGGGATTTCGGTGGACGGCAAGTTGAAGCGGATTGGCATTCTTTTTGCGAATCGGCGGCGGTTTGAAGCAGGCATAATTTTTAACCAGCTTGACAAAAATTTGAGGAATTGTGGCATTAATGGAACAAAAAAAGGGGGAAGGTTTAGCCAAATTTGGACAGATTAAATAATCAAAATTGGCAATGATTTGAAATATATTTTGCCGAATTTGGTAATTGGCATTGATTTAGGGGATAAAATTGAAAAAAATTGCCAAATTTGGAAAGTAGAAACAAAAATAAGCAATGATTTGTGTACCAAATTTGGGCACCATAATTGGGGTGTTTGTCCCATTAAAGATGGATTTGTGATGGATGATTCATTTTGCACTTTGAATTTTAAGACACCAAATGCGTCGACACATCAATTGGAAACCCCGTCAAATAGGTAAATATATTTATGCCATTTAATGCTCAAAAATAGTGCCGATTTGATGACGGCAACGGAGTGGGAAAGCCCCGTAGAGACCAAAGAACATTACATATGTATTTCCGACTCATTCATTCTCTGCCGAACGTCATCAAAAACAATGAGCAAATGCCGAGACGGGACCCAATTACATTATTTGAATAATGGTCGATGACGAAAAATGTGGTGAAAAATACCGTATTCCCGTATTAGAGCCCCAGGGGGGATGTATTTCCAAGTCCCTTAAAAAGAGGAGCTATATTTTAAAACAACCTCAAAATGAGGGTTCTATTATAGGGGGGGGGGCTTTAATGTAGGAATACTTTGGAATGGCATTCTGTTTCCGCTCACCCCAACCCGGACTTTGTTCGGTATTTCCCTGAAAATTGCTTTCAAATATATCACTTTTAATTTGTCGAGCACTTTCATTGCGTACAAGTTTTTGTCCTGTTCACTGTAAGCGAGCTTCACAATGCCATAACTGCCCTGGGCAATTTCCTCCTAAAATTTCAATTTTAATTTGCCACTTTTGGACCAATTTGAGAAGTGGCGCTCTGACGACTGACCATTAGCCGATACTGAATAAAAACAAAAGCTTAAATTAGTCAATGATTTAAATTTACAGCAGGGATTGGGTTCAGGGACAGAAGGAAATGTACTGTTGTAGCAAACAGTTGGCCAAAGTGGCGCCAAATTTTGTATTTAAATTCTGGTTTCAAAATGTGCGTTTAAAATGCGTTCCTTCCAACCCATTCCTTCAAAGTCTGTTATTTGTAAGCACCTGGTTCAACTGAATGTACGAAGCATCGCCGTCAATTGTTTCGACGATATTTGTCTATGATAAAAATAATTAGATATGGCAACAATTCAATACGGCAAATCCCAAAATATGCGCCTAAGTATTCAAATTTCAAAATGGCAATTTTTGCCGCGCTGATAAAGGGTGCAAAAAGTTGTACTTCTGGCACACGATTTTACAAAAGTGGTCACCTACTCTCTCTAATAGAACCCCACCCTCCGTTTACAGTCCACCCTCTAAAAGAAACCCCACTCTCAGGGGGGGGGGTGTGGGGTATTGAAAAATAGAACCCCATGGGGTTCTATTAGAGAAATTGGTTTGGCTTTATCAACTTACAGGACGAGAGCACCCAAAACATTGAAAATTATTGCTCACCTGAACGACGGCGGCGTCGCTCACTTTGGGTGACCGATGCTGCAACTGAGGTGAGGCAAACATTTTACAGTGGTAACAAAATTACATATATTATTAAATGGCTTAAAATTTCGGCATTTTAATTTATTGAAAAGAAAACAAAAAGACAGAGAACGGCTGATCAAAATTAATTTTTCCCCAATCGGTTGACCAAAATAAAGGTAAATTCAAGAAAGCGAGACTCAGTGAAATAAGACAAAAAAGCCCCGGGGTCACCAAAATAAAACCGAGGGGCACGATTGCCATCGAAGTAATTTCTATGCATTTTCCATAAAAATGGGCTGACGCGGGCATTTATCGCCGCGGGGGACGGGGGATTATTCAACTCAAATTATGTCTCTTATGGCAAAGGAAGAAGAAGAAGCGCTTCTTCTCCCATCTGCTTGCTTTACTTAAGCGAAGGAAATGGCCCGGGGGGCCGTTCAGTCAATTTGAGTGGAATTACCTCCTCAATTTATGGCACCGTTTGAAGAACCCCCATTTCAGTGCCGTCGCTCTCCGTCTCGAAAAGCCTGCCGCCGCCGCCCATCCCATGAGAAGGGGAAAAGCGGCCCCGGGGGGAAGGAAGAATCCAATTTCAGTAGAATCTCCGAAAAGATGGCGGCACATGGAGAGGAAACAAGGTTTTGGCAAATACGATAAACTCAACCGCGGAGCAAGAGGAGTGGGGAGAAGGGCATTTTACGCCGCAGTTTTTGGCACGCGGAAAAGCGGCGGCCGGAGGGCGGCGGGGGAGAGGGAGGGGGGGGGGGGGGACGAACCCATGATCAAACTTGCGCATTACATTTAAATAATCCCTATAATTTTTTTATTTATGCTAATCCCTTCTGTCCTTTTGGGTGGTTTTCCGAATAGGACCGGCATTTTGGTATGCTTTTTGGCGATTTGTGAATTTTGAAGATTTGGTGGCATTTTGTTTGCAAAACTTTTTTGAACCAAAACCCAAAAAGAGCACATTAGCCTTACATCCGAAGTGTCCACACAACATGAAGTTGTCGGTCGATTGTCATCGTTGTTGTGCTCAAAGGCGGACGTTCGGTTCAATTTTCCGCGCAATGTGATAAGGCGATCGGATGAAGTGTCACTTTGTTGTCTGACCTTAAGTGGAAGAAAACACTCACTGATAAATAAAAGAGCCTGGCAATCTTTTTTTTAAGAAGTCCCCCCCCCCCCCCGGGGCTCAATTATTAAATCCCCTCTCGGGACAGGAGAGGGGCGCGCGGGGATCAGATGAATTAACATAAACTCTATCATAGGGCTCTGTTCAATAAAATTTTCATTATTTATGCCAAATTAATTTTTTGTAATTTTCCAGTTTTTGCCAAATTTAGCCAGGCCTCAAAATTTTATTTAAATGTTTCCTAATAAAAGCTCCCGCCGCCGGAGGCTCTATTTACCGCCTCTCTAAAAAGGGGCAGGGATACATTTATAATATTGTAGGGGGCTCTACTAGGGGGCACTTAATTTTAAACCTTTCTTAAAAAGCGCAGAGGGGGGGGGGGGCTCTATTACGGGAAGGAAGGGGGTAATTAAGGAAGTACGCTAGAATGAATAAGTAAGTGTACATACAAAAATAAAATCTAGCAAATTGTCGTTCACGCGTTAAGGCGATGCTGAGAGGGAATGGGGAAATCCGTCCAACCAAATGGGCCCCAACCACAAACCAACCATTTGAGCGACATTCAAATACACAATTGTCGACAGTTTGTGCTCCGCTGCTGTTGCTGCAACTGATACGGCGGTGGCACTGGCATTATTGACAATGGCATTATTGGCAATGGCATTATTGGCAATGGCATTGTTGGCATTGATCGTTGGTGGATGGATGCTGGCGGCAATTGTTGTTGGGCAGTGGTTATGGTGGTGGTGCATAATGTTTGCCCAGTGACGGGGAACCAATTATGGGCGGTTTGGCACACTTTTTATAAGTACAATAACAATGCGGCTGAGGTGGGGGACAAATGCACTTTTTGTTGTTGTTTGGTCACAGCAGGGAATAAACCGGCGCCGCTGTCTGGAAGAAGAACAGGAACAACCGACAACGACAGGTTAATTGATGAAAATCAATTGGGCACATACACAAAATTGATGTTGAAGTGGGCACGGGGGGAGGGGAGGGGGGCGGAAGAAGTTTGGCACAAAAACAGACAGAAACAGCCAGCCAGCACATGGATGGCATAGGGGGGGGGGAGGGGGGGAGGGAAAGTGGGGGAAGGGGGGGGGGCGGAGATAAAGCTCGTTGTTGGGGAGCGGCTACACAGCGCCAAAGAGGGGGAGGGCAGGGGAGATGAAGCAGTAGGGGGCTCTCGTTGAAGGGCGAGGGGGGAAGCGGCTACACGGCGCCAGAGGGGGGATGGATGGAGAGGAGATGGAGCAATAGGGGGGGCGCTCGTTGATGGGGCGGCGGCTACACAGCGCCGGCGGGGATAAAGCAGTGGGCGCGAAAAAGAAAACCTATTTGGCACAAAAGCCAGGGAAGGTGGATGAATGTTCTCCCCCCACATCGACGAAGGGGGAGGGGGTTGGTAAAGGACACGGCATGGCATTTAAGTGAGTGAGTGAGTGTACATACATGGGGGGATGGGTAGGAGGGACATACCGACAGATTGAGACAAATGAGAGCACGAAGAGACAGACAGACGAACAGTGCGGGAGAAACAGTGCGAGAGAGCACTGGAAAGACGGACAGACAAAAGGGGAAACAACCAACACACATTGACGGCACACAATTTATGCATTTGCCAATGCCAAAGGGAGGGAGGCAGAGAGGCTAATCCATGCAACCGCCCGCCATACCATCCATCACAAAGCTTCTCATATTTGTGTGCGTGTGTGTGTGTGTGTGTGTGTGTGTTGGTTTGCACATATTAATGCCCGGAAAAATCAAAAAACCCGGAACCGAGATCGGGATTTCCAAAAGGTGGCTGGCGGATACCGGGACGGGTTTCTTCTGGTCAAAAATCCCGACCCACGGGATCCCGGGAAAATCCCAGCGGGACCCTAATCCCGCTAGGCACTTAAATTTAAGCCCCCCGTAATTAGAGTCTGCCTTCAAATAAAGCCCCCTCCCCCGCCCTTGGAGGTCTTTCGAAATGTACAGCCCACCTGAAAAGCCGCACCCCTTAAATTATTATAAAAATAGCCGTATTTTTCTAATAGAACCCCCGCCGGGGGTTCTTCGTGGGAGACAGACTCAGTCAATGGGTGCTCTTCTTGGCACGCTCGTTCGTGCTTTGGTACTGTTTATAGATGTGCAACAACGACGGCGCGGTTTCCACAAATATACGGATCCAACATTTAAACATGATTTCGACATCGCTTTTTTGTTTCTAATTCATAATTAAATCTGTTTCTTGTCGTTCCTTAAAAAAATGAAAGTGCCAAAATCAACCCAATTTTAAAAAATTGTTATCATTAAAAATTCAAAAGCAATGATTACGCACGCAGTAGCTAAGCGACCAGTATAACCTACAAAAAAAAATGACAAAATTCACAAAAAAAAACACTAACTTAGGCCGAATTTTTCCGAGTTTTATAAGTCATAACTTTTCTAAAGTGTCTAATCGTTTAGCTTCTGCTTAATCATTACTTCTTAACAGAGTGTGAGCTTTCTAAAGCTACCAATTTTATAGCATTTAGTTCAGTATGAAAAAAGTTTTATCGCAAAAACTTTTCAAATTTCAGTGTTTTAATATGAAATTTTCTTAGGTTACGTCCAAGCACTCGCAAATCCTATTCAGCGGGGGGGGGGGGGATGGCATTTTGGTTTGTATTGCATTTGTCAAGAATTTTTTGTGCCTAGGGCCCCCTAGGCATGCCCCTGGGCTTAACCTTATCTCGAATGAAAAAAAGGATGGAAATGAATGCCAACTTTGCCATTAAGCCGATAAGAGCAGCAGATGTTCTGTTTAAGCATGTGTGTGTGTGTGTTTAAGCATGTGTAAGGAAAGGTGCCGCTTTTGGCCTTGGCAAAGATGGCATTTTTGCGGCGGCCAGGTTTTTTGTGCTTCGTGCCGCGGTTGCTGAGCATATTTTATCAAATATTCCCAAAGGAAATTTATAGCGCAAAAGGCATTCTTCATTCCCACAAAAGCAATTTAATGTGCCTAAAATTAATTTATTCGCATAGATTTTGGACCAAATATGTACATATTTGGTATGGCACACATTCATTGAATATTTATGCGGCGCACATAATGTTTGATGCCAAGGCAAAGGACTTCATCGTGCCAAATCGTCCAATTTTGGTTCAGATTTGGCGCACGAAAAGGCCTTAGCCTGGACTCAAAAATGTCATGCGCCCAAATACTTAAATGAATTGGATGGCAAAATGCCACAATTAAGGAAGTATTTGTTGGATGGAGGGGATTCAGTGAAAGAATGTGATGAATAATTGTTAGAAATAGTATTTTGGATTTTTTTTTGGATGCAGTGTTCAGCGAAATGCCAATGGAAGATTTTTGATGCCGAATTTAGTAGAAATGCCAATGGAGATTTTGGGTGCCGAATTTAGCAGCAAAAATGCCAATCATTGGCCCTAACTCCAGCAGTTTTTCATTTTGATCACTCCATCGATCCCAACCAGCACATTTTGTGCATGTGAATGAATGTGTAGCGATGCAAAACATTCACAATGAGAAAATGCACTGATCAGAATGATGAAAAATGTGCCATCGAAAGAATACAGAAGCGGCAAATGGGAAAAGTCATAATTTAAATAAAAATTTGGAATGGAGGAATAAAATAAATTATTACTTTTAAATTGTGGATGGAAAATTTCAAATTAATTTTATCTTATGAAATGGATGGGATTTATGTTGAGGAGTGATAAAGCATGCTGATTGTGGCATGGAATGAATTGTCAGTGAATTTGTACCATTTTTATATGCCATTGTTTGTCTGTGCCGAGCGCGACGGTCAATGCCAAAATCTCAATCATTTGACGATGGAATGTCAACTTCCATCTATGATGCCATTTTTGGGCCCCTTTCACGGATTAAAATGGGCACATTGAATTTGTTCGCCACAAAATGCCTCAGGCAAAACAATGAATGGAATGGACGACGGCACTTTTTCTTTGGTCAACGACGACGGCATTTTTGCACAAATCCGCAACGAATAAAAGGGAAGAATCTCAAAATTGATGGGTCGGGCAGTTATAGATTGGCAAATCTTTTCACTATTTCCCATGCCTACTTATAAAAAAATACAGTTGTATCAGCAGAACAATTTAGTCGTTGAAGAGATCGAAGTACCTAATTTGAATTTTTTATCAAAAAGCGCGCGCTGAACAACGCGCCAAGAAATTAATATAAAATTCAAAATTAGACCCTACCCTAAAACGGGGTCGGGTCGTTTGGGCCCCAACGTTTGGGCCCCACGTTTGGTCCCTACCCTGAAAATATGTTAACAAAATATTTTTTTTTTCGCACATCATAATTTTCCTTGCTAGGCTATGCCTAGGCTAGGCCTGGGGGTAATTTTTTTCAAATTCTAAAATTTGTTTCTAGGGCTATTTTGAGGCGCTGAACACGAATATGACCTCCATTTAGACCTATTTCGAACCCCGGAGCCGAAGTTGAACATTGGGTCGGGCTACTGGGGGCCCAAACGACCCCAACTCCCTAAAACAAGTACCGAAATCGTTTTTTTACGGCACGCGTTGATTGATTACGGACATTTTATACCGTACAAGTTTTTCGTCATAATCTTTTTTCTTTGTCAATCAAAATTTTAGAATATTCTCTAAGGCGCCATGAAGTTTTGGCACCGGAAATTTGAGCATCATAAAAGTTTGGGCACCAAAGTAGAAATTTTAAAAAATGACCGGGCCATGGGATCCCGGCCCAAAATCCCGTCCCGGTTTAAATCCTGGCCCACCAAAAAACCCGGGTTACGGGATCGGGATCCCTGGAAAATCCCGGCCGGGATCCCGATTCCGCCGGGCACTAAAGTTTTATGTTGGTCAAACTGTATAAGTACCCAAATTGCCTTTGGCAAAATTGCCTCTCACCATCGGCGGCCGGCATTAGCGTCCATTTATGTTCATTCTGATCTCAATGACAAAATAATCCATTTTATCCAATCAATTTTTCAAATCTCCTATGTACATAACTTATTTAAAGTGTATTTTTAATTTAATATCTCCTCGTCAGGCCCGTATACCGTATTTTCTCTAATTAAAGCCCCCCTCCGTTTGAAGCCTCCCTAGAGAGGGGTTGAAAATAGAAGCCCCAGGGCTTCAATTAGAGAAAATACGGTATGTATATGAATCTGGACCCCCTTTTGTTACATGCAGAAATTTTTTCTTTTTTTTTGGGTTCGTCCAAATTGGTAAAAAAAAAAAGTAAGTCCGCTTCGCGATTAAGTCTCTAAGGCACTCCTGACTTATACGGGTTTTTTTTTAAACGGTCGAATCCTTACAAATTTGGTATCATTCGAAAGCTCTTGATGAGTTAGATCTAAAAATCAGGGGATGAAGTCGATGATTCGACTTCATTAAACCACTTTTTGAACAGGTTAAAAGTCGTGAAAAATGGGTAAGAAATGAGCAAAAACTACCCAAAAACATTCAATTGCTTGCAAATTTGGTACCAATCGCCAGCTCTCGATGAGAGAATTGTAAGTGAATGTACTGATTTGAGCTCATTATAATTATTTTGTACTTATTTGCTGGATTCTAAGGACCAAATTTGTCCGGATTCGACCGTTTTAAAATCCCCCGATAAGTCAGGAGACTTAATTCTAAAAACCCTTATTTGTTAAGAAGGTGTTTTAGATTTTGTTTCAAAATTTTATAATACCCCAAAAGTTTGATGAAAAATTATACTAGGGTTCAACGGGACCGGGACTTTTCACAAAAACCGGGACCGGGACCAAGTTAGTCCCGGTCAAAAAAGCGGGAAACCGGGACTATTCTGCTGGAGTCCCGGTAGAAAATCCGGGACCGGGGCTAGTCCCGGGCCAAAAAACCGGGACTAGTCCCGGTCCCGTTGAACCCTAGATTATACCGAAACGCTCCGCCAAACTGACCGTGGTTCGCTTGTTTATGTGGTGCTATTTTAGCCCATTTTCATAATTTTTTTTTAAATTATGGCCAATGATGAAGAACTGTCTCGTGTGCAAAAGGCACTCATGGAGATATATCGCAAATTGGTACTCGAAGACCTTCACGAAGAGGACGTAAAAAACAAACACGAAGAAATCAAAAATCTGCGCAAATTGGAAAAAAATCTGAAAGAAGAAAGAGCTAAACAGGTGGCGTAAGGATTTAAGAGTAATTGGGCAAAAAATTTTACAAAAAATTGACAAAGTGGCAAAGGCGTTTTGCTTTTTTTTTGCCATATTTCGAAATTCGGCCTCTTCAAACCCGAAGTCCACCAATTAACGGCACAATTTAGAGACCGGAAATTTGAAAAACCCGGGAACGGGACCGGGGTTTCTCCTTGAACCGGGACCGGGACTCCCGTTCCAAAAAACCCCGTTTTACCGGGCGTCCCGGTCCCGGTCGCACTCCAAAAAAACCCGGGACCGGGCGGCCCGGTAAAAGCCCGGCGGGCCCCCGGGCCCGTCCGGTCTTTAATAGAATTAGCTTTCGGGAATTACGAATCCGCCCCTCCTCCATTTAAAAACAACAATTATTTAATTTGGGAAAAAGCCACATTTCCTTTATTATTACAACCCATGGCTCGTGGTTTATAAATTTTCCACAAATACCGTAGTTCCTGTATTAAAGCCCCCGGGGCTCTATTTTTCAACCCTCCCCAAAAGGGGGGCTTTAATACAGGGGGTGGGGCTCTACCACAGGGGGGGCTTTATATTCCAACCCCTCTCAAAAGGGGGGCTTTAATGCAGGGGGGTGGGCTCTACCACAGGGGGGGGGGATTTAATATAGGAATTACGGTATTAGTAGTCATCCCCCTGCTGGTACGTTGGGGTAGGACAAAAGGCCCCAAACTTTGGGTCAAACTTTTTTTTTTAGTCAGACAAGAAGTGTTTCCGTTCCGTCGGTGTCAATACGTCTCCGGTTTCCTCCTCCTCCTCCTCTTCCTTCTCCGCCACATCGATGGTCAACGCACTGCCACCGCTGTCGTCGTCGTCATTGCGCACATGTCCATCACCAGCTGACGATAACAGTCGAGGTGGATGATCAGGGACGGCTTTCCTACGAACCAAGGAGGGCATATCTGTGGGCGCGGGTGAAAGTACCCCTCCCCCCCCCCCTTCCCCCGCCCCCCTCGAAACTTTTACGGGCGATGACCTTTTTTATCAAGAAAATGTTTCGAAACTTACCATTTCCATGTTTATTTCATTTGAAATTACGCATAATCATTTTGAGCAATTTTCGGACTTGAAAACCAAAAATCATAATTTGTTGGGTGGGGGCGGGATGCGGTGCCGTTAGGCGCCGCCAGGAAAATTTTTATCAAAAATTAGTTAAATTTGTTAACAGAATTTTGTTTTTGAAGGCAAAAATTGAAAGATTTTCAAAGCCAAAAATTGGAATTTTCTTTGGGCTCACAAAAATAAGACACAAAATAAGACCAAAAAGCATAAATCGTTAAGAGGAATTGAACCGGCGGTGCTTTATGCACCGCCGAGGAAATTTTTTTTGAATATTTAAGTAAATCTTGTTAAGATTTTGTATGTAAATCGTTTCAAAAATATTTATTTTCAAAAATTACCATTCAAAATCTGATTTTTCCTTTGAAATCCCAAAATTAGAACAAAATAAGGGGTCAAAAATTGTAATGACTATAACTTTTTTATTAGTCAACCATATTCTACAAAATTGTTGTCATTCGAAAGCTTTATATGTTTAGAAGCTATCATTAAGCAAAAGCTAAGCGATAATAGACTCTTGAAAAAGTTACGGTTAGTAAATTGCGAAAAATTGAGAATTTCATGAGTTTTACTTTATAATTTTTTTAATAGTGGATTAATCGCTTAGCTTTTGCTTAATGATATCTTTTAAATACATAGAGCTTTCGAATGACAACAATTTTGTAGAATGTGGTTGACTGATAAAAAAGTTATAGTCATTACAATTTTAAATTGTACGAACTGCCATTGTACAAACTGCCTTGACACCCAAAATAAGAGCAATAGGCTGAAATTAGAACATTGACAAAACAGGACATTTTAATTTACATATGGCACCCCTGTTTTAATGAGGAAAATATTTTTGCCCTTTCAGTTCGTGGAGGGGATACAGACCCGCCCCCGTAGCCCCCTCACATCGGCTAGGCACTTGGTGTATATTATTACCAGTTCATAAATATAGTACATAAATGTTTTCTCAATTTTCCGGATATTCACAAAAAAATTAGCATATTAGCAAGGGCTCAAAAATCATTCTGAAAAATGTTGATACCATAGGTGAAACGCTGCAGCGGCAGCTTCTCGACTACGAGACAGAATGTAAAGCCACCGACGAGGACGACAGCAAGCAGTACAACAACAGTGACATCAAAGTTGGCGATAGTTCGACTCCTGTTCCTCTTCCTCAAAATGGGTTGCTGCTGCAACCGATGAATGGCGGTAAGAGTTTGGACAAATGATTTCATCCTAAGCATGTGCCAAGAAAAAATATTTTCGTTCGGGGCGTCTTATCCCGAAATGGTCCACGCCGAATATTTTGAATGAAATCTTTTTTTTTTCGTTGTACAAAGCTTTTAAACATCTAAAACAAATTCCGAAACTTGAGCTTTACCGAATGCAAACAGTGCGACCTTTTTCGCGCTTATTATTGCTTAAACAAACTTCGGCCCTTCGATAAGTGCCAAATTTGTAAAAAATAATGGTGCCAAAATTGACTGTGCCGAAATTGACCCTTTGTCTGCTCTGGCAGTGATATGTAATTGATTAGGAGGAATGGCATTCGATGGGTGCATTACATAAGCTGAGCAGTTATCTATTGATCAGCGTTCTTTCTCATTTATCATCAAAAAGCAAAATGGTTCTGTTTTTTTTGTTTTTATATTGTATCAAACCATATTTTTGTAGTTACCATGTCCTCCGCCTCACCCAAAAAGTTTGAAATGCCAAAATGGCAACCAAACCCGAACCCATCCCAGAGAGACATTTTGCGCGACAGCCCAACATCAACGAACATTACCGTGATTCCTAAAATAAAGCCCCGGGGGCTCTATTTTTCAACCCTCAAAAGGGGGGCTTTATTTCAGGGGGGGCTCCATCAGGGCGGGGGGGGGGGCTTTAAATTAGGAATTACGGTATATGCCAACAAAGTCCGCGAAAATCCTGTGTCAGGCATTTATTCAATTTTCAAAAATTTGCACAAAGCACAGCCAAGCCACCAAAGGGTGGAGTGTCTGCTGTTCTGAGAATTTTGCGCATAATTTATTCCCGTTTTCCTCCGTTTTTTTCGATGGTTGTGGTGCTGCTGCTGGTGCTGCTCATTGACCTTCCTCGTCTTCTTTTCCTCTTCGTGTCCCCCCGGGCGCTTTTCTTTTGCATTTTGCTTCATTCACCCACCGCCACTGCCCCCGCCCCCCACCCCAACCATTTTCAGTGGTAGTCACGGCGCTGCACTTATTGGGGCGGGGGGATTTGGTCGGTCGGTCGCCGGACGTCGGGCGGCGGGGACGGTGGTCCCTCCCCGCGGCGGTCATCGCCTCCCGGCGCCTCCTCATCAGCGCCTCGTCTTCCTCCCGTCCGCCGCCGTCGCTGCCGCACCCTCACACACACATTCACACCACTGCCACTGCGACCACCACCAGGCACCAATGAATGGGAAGAATGAATGAATGAATTGTCTACACACAAAACATAACACACCACGACACGACACGAGGGATGGTGGAAGAAGACGAGAGAGAGAGGAGGGGAAAGAAAGTTAGAGGAGGGTGAGAGGAGAGGGAGAAAAAGGGAGAGAGAGAGAGAGTGGGTGGAAGGAAGATAAAGAGGAGGAAAAAGCCACAGGGGGATGGGAGGAAAACTGGATGACGAAGAGAGAAAAAGGAAAGAGAAGCAAGTACAAAAGAGAGAGAAAAGGGGAGGAGGGGAGGAACAATGAGCAAAAGAGAGAGTGGAGGCGCGAGGGGAGGAAAAGTGGTGAGAAAGATAAGGGGATAAAAGTGCAGCTAAAGAGAGGGGAAAGGAGTAATGGTGAGAGGAAACACAGCGAATATAACGATGGAGAGAGACAAACAGAGAAATGAGAGGAAAAGGGAGGGGAAAGAGTGTGCAAAAGAGAGAAACGACACACGATGAGAGCAGACGAAGAAGAGTACACGGGACAGCACGAAAAGTGCAAAAAGAGTACATACAACACAATGATGGACAAAGGAAAAAAAGGAGAGAATAACGGAGAGAGAGACAGAGAGAGGCAGTGAGAGAGAGTGTTGTATGGATGTGGGGAAAAGAAACAGAGTGATGATGAGAAAGGGTTGAATGGAGGGGGAGGGGCGTTGGGCTGCTGCTGGGCAGTCAGTCCGTCGTCGTCGTTGTCGTTGTCGTTGTCCTGCTCCCGCCCCTCGCCCCAACCGCCGCCGCTGCTGCTGCTGACCTCGTCTAATTTTATAAATGCGAGGAGCACAGGCTAAATTTATGGATTATGAACGTTTTCGGATGTGGGCACTGCGGACATTGAAGCGCCGCCGCCCGAGACTGACTTAGCATCATTGGACGAGAGTCGACCAACCGACCAACCCACTCTCGACCACCCCCCAAAATTGTTTGCTGTCCTTCCCCCCCCCCTTTTAAACCCCAATTTTTTTTAAAACTCGTAGACACTGACATTGAACTTAGTTTTGGTATATATATGTGTGTTTTGCTATGGCCATTGTGGCCACAAAAGCCAGGACGGAAATGGCATCAAATCTGCCCTCTTAGTGTTCACCACATTTAATCCAAAATCCGGCGAGGGATCACGCGCACCCATTCTTCTATTCCATCGTTTTTTTTTGGTTGAGAACTGATCAGAATTTGATCTCCCCCCTCCGAACACTTATTTTCCCAAATTGGTTTGAATTTGGCACCGCGCTTTTCGAACCCACTAGGTCCAAATTTGAATTGATTTTGGCACCTGCATTTTTGAACCCCCGGCGGGAAAGTGGCGGTGGAGAGAAAAGAGCCTTGGGCTTTATCAAATTTTTAAGGGGGGAGGGGGGAGGGGATAAGTAAATGTCCATTCTCTCTCTCCTGTTTCTGCTGCTGCTTGGTTATCGATGTGTGTTGGTTGTTATATGTATGTGGTATCAAAATCTTGAGCAACTGCTGCTGCTGCTGCCCATTCATTTGATTTGTTAGCCCTCTCTCTCCCCTCCCTCCCCCCTTTTTTTTGCTCATCGTCCGTCCGTCCGTTGTCCCTCCCGGCGTCGTTGTTGTTGTTGCTTCTTCTCCCTCCCTCCCTCCTCCCCTGTCCCCTCTGCTGCTGCTTCTTCTTCTTCTTCCCACATTGCATTTGAACTTATTGATGGTTCCGCTTCTCCCAACAGGTTCTCCCTCCCGTCCCCCCACACCTCCGCGTCTCCTTCCCCCTCTCTCTCTCCCTCTCCCCCTGCTTCCTCTCCTCCCCGTTCCTTTCCTTCCTTCCCCTTCCCCCCTTCAATCACTCCCTCCCTGCCATTCCCTGTCTCCCCTCCACCCACTCTCTCCTCCCTTTCATCATCAGTCCCCCCTTCCCCCCATCACCACCCCCACCAGTCCCTCCCTCATCCATCACCACCTCTCACCAGTCCCCCCATCACCCTCCCTCCCCCCCTCTAATCACTCCCCCATCATCCCCCTTCGATCACTCCCCCTTTCCCTCTTTCCCCCATCACCCTCCCTCCTCCCCCACCCCAATCATTCCCCATCATCCCCCTCCGATCCCCCCCCCCCCCCCACATATGCATCTGCCTCGTCGTACATACATTTCGGGCTTCACCTCCATTCTCCCCCCTATGTTTTGGAGCCTTGTGGTGGTGTGTTTTTAATCATAAGGCGAACAACAACAACAACAGCAGCAAGCAGCAAACCCAAGCATGGATAACGGCGGAAAACAATTAGGCACAAAAATGGCTTTATCCACGCGCGCGACATTCATTTGTCCCCTCCCCCCCCCCCATTTTTAAGATTCATTCCTTCTACATTCACATTGTACCTACAAACAACACAATGCTTTTGCCATTAATCATTCAGACAGTGTTAGCCGCCATTGGGGGGATTTAGGATTTGTTTCAGCCAATTTTCCTGAAAAATTTTGGCCATCCCTACAGCAGATCCACCAAACACATTGGGTTCAATTATTTTAATTGAATTTTGAATTTTCAAGGTCTATTCATTACCTTGTTAAATTTTTTTTATTTTAATTTTTGATTGTGACTTTTTTTTGTTCGTTCTCCCAATGTTTTTGAGGCCTTTTGTCCGTCCCTTCTCCCGTATCAATTGGTTCTCTCTTTTTTGTGTATGTTCATACGTCATAAGCATAAATAATAGGAAAATAATTTTATTCAGACATTTTTGTTTATGTAAAATGCTAATTAATTTTAAAAATATTTTTATTAAAAATAACTTTTCGAAAAAAGTGCCACAATCCGTGGATTATGCGTGCATCGCGTCCCATCCTCGCGCATTTCGAATGATTTTGAATTAGGATCTGTCAGCGTTTGAGCATTCAGTCACTAAACCGGCCCGCCCATTTTTTGTTTTAAAGTGCCAAACTCTGTCCTCTTTGTATCCATTTTTTTTGTTGCTTTTTAATGGCATTGTGACTAAATTTTTTGCCCTGTTTTATGCCAGGAATGTTAATTTCGCACACGGGCGGCGTTCAGGGCACACAAATGCTAAATGCTCAGCTGAACGGACATAATGTGAGCGGACGGGGAAGGGCACTAACGCCGGAGGGGGAAGGGGGGACTATATTCGGTGGCCAACAACGGCACATCTGCTGGGTTTAACGCGGGTGACCTTACTCAAAATTTGGGGATTTATTTATCGGACTTTTATCCGCGCGACGCCACGCCGCATCTCCCGTCCCCCGGCTACGGGACTGGAAAACCCCAGGAACAGCAAAATTGTGGAAGCCATAGCTTTTTTCTTGGTCATCCAAATTCATTCGATTGGCAGACAAAAAAAAAAGTCTCTCCTAAAAGGGGATAAAACGCCGTAGGGCGTGGGTTGATAAGATGGCTAATGGGCCTCGTAGCTCAGAGGGAAAAGCTTTCTACGGGTTGGAGGAAGTCGTGGGTTCAAAACCCACCCAGGATTGGCTGTCTTGGCGTAGTCATACACGGCTTAATGCGAGACCCGGCTCAAACCAAACATATAATATATTGTTGTTTTTTGTTCGTGCCGCCCGATGGGTAGAGATTAATCCCCGGAGGGTTATGCCCAATCCAACTTTTGATAATGCCGGCCCGCATACATGTCCATGTACTGTTTGAAGAACTCGACGCTGCTGCATCGGGCACAGAAATATCACCAGCAGCAAACGTTGGCAGCCGCGGAGGATGCCGTCGTCGACAAAATGCCGCATCAGACAACGGCCGCCGCGCGGTCGGCGGTTCAGCAACAACAGCAGCAGCAGTGCACATCGTCCACATCCTCCTCCGCCTCGTCGTCGTCTTCGTCGACAAACTTTGAGCCCGAACGGCCAATCGGATACGGTGCATTTGGCGTTGTGTGGAGTGTTACGGTATGCGCGAAATGCATTTTTCGCTTTCTTTTTTGATTCCGATCCCGGGCCTGTCCTGGAATTTAGGTCCTATTCTTTATTCGGCCCCGGTCATTTTGGGACATATCCAAGATCCGGTCCCGACATTTCTGACCCGATCCCGACACTATTGAGCCTCTCTCTGACCCGGCATTTTTAATCTCTTCCCCGGATCCCGGCAGCTTATACCCGAAGCGTCATGCCTAACTTTTGTATAATTTGCCCTCTCTCCCATACCCCGTGGCATCTGTAGATTTAAACTTAATGCTTTTTTAATTTAATTTTTTACTTTTTCTGTATTAATTTATGACCATTTTAGGATCCACGAGATTCGAGAAGAGTGGCCTTGAAGGTGGCGTAATTTTTGTCAACAAAATGGAAGATTTAAATTTGTTTTTAATTTTAAGAAAATGCCCAATGTCTTTCAAAACTTGGCAAGCTGTAAAAGGGTGTTTCGCGAGTTGCACATGGTCTGTCTGTGATTAGGGAGGGTGGGGGGACGGTCTTAGTTAGGAAAACGGCACTGACGGCCGGCACAGACCGCCGACGGGCGATAGTGCCATTGGGAACTTTAAAAAAATCCAAATTTCAATAAGATCCCCAAGTTTATTATGTTACCTAAAATAGAGCCCCCTTGGGGTGAGCACGTTTTTGTGCTACCACATAATTTGGAGGCTTTTGACCAAATAATGTCCGACCAAACTTGGCGGTTTTCGGGCCCTAATTCGGTTGAAACGGTGAATCGGATTTTCGGCACTTAAAATTTTGTAAATTAAAATAAAATTTTTGCCACTGAATATACATAAAACTTTTTTAATTTTGTTCCCATTTTTATAGCTTTCATCCTTTCATCACGACAACGTTTTGGGTCTGCTGGACATTTTGCAGCCGACAAATCCGCACTTTTTCTCCGAAATTTACATTCTCACCGAATTGATGCAGGTGGTCGTCCAACAATTAAATATTGAATATATAATATTAATCTTTCTAAATAAATAATTTTTATCATTTTTTTCAAAATTCAGTCGGATTTACATCGGATAATCGTTTCTCCTCAGCCGCTGAGTGCAGACCATGTACATAAATAAATCATATTTAAAAAATGATGTTGGACCCCAAAACAGTAATTTTTCTTTCAGGTCAAAGTCTTTGTCTACCAGGTTTTATCCATAAAATAAATAATTAAAATTTACAAAAATTGGCACAATTGGCAAATTTTAAAATGTCCCTATTTTTTGTAGATTTTGCGCGGCCTAAAGTATTTGCATTCCGCAAATGTATTGCATCGTGACATTAAGGTAATGGTGACTCAAATGAATTTTAATTTAAAAATTAAATTAGTCTTGGCTCAATTTGACAGTAAAAAAATGCCATTATTTACACGTAGAGACCGAAAAACCGCCAATTGTGGCATTCATTTTTGGGTAAAAACTTGCCATGCCTCGACCACTTTTCAAATTTGATTCTTAAATAATGGTGCCACTTGAGGCTTATGATCAATCCCGTATCCATGGGGGATGGGCGGAATTTTTTCCCACCAAAAGGAAGAAAATTTTCCCAATCCCCCCCCCCCCCCCCCGAAACCAAAAATAAATCTGGGAAAATTTGCCAATTCCGCCCCCACCGAAATTTTTTTCTGGTTTTACGATGGCTGCGCGGTTTAAATGTTTGGGGGGGGGAGCTTGGTTGATAAGGTGCTTACGTTCCACCGAGTGGATGAAGGTCGTCGTCGGTTCAATTCCCACCCGCCGGGGTTTACATTTTTTCGCTTTTTTATACTTTTCGTAATTAATTGCTAACCCTAGCCTGGCAATTTGTTGGTCAATTCGAATTGTATACTGAAAATCTGCGACTTTGGCCTAGCGCGAATTTTCGACCGAGTCGATGTACAAAATATGACGCACGAAGTGGTCACCCAATATTATCGGTGCCACAAATTTTAAATTTAATTTTTAAACAAATTTTAATTTACATTTTGTCCCATCACAGAGCGCCCGAATTGCTGATGGGCACGAGAAGGTGTGGGCCCTTTTGGGAATGGCATTTTAATGGAATTTCAACAAATTTTGTCCAAAATTTGTATGTTTCAGGTACAACGAAAAAGTGGACGGTGAGTAATTGGTTAATGCGCGTAATAGTGCAGCAGCGGCTGGGGACGGACGGCAAAAGTGCCGAAAAAACAGTGGAAAATTCAAAAATTGCTAAAAAAAACTAATATTAAAAATACACTGATTTAGCCCTCCCTATAATTTACTCCCATCTTGAAAACAGAGACCCGGGGGTTCTAATAGAAGAAATACGGAAGGAATTTAAATTTGCACCAAATAAAAACCCTTTATGGATGGGATGAGTGGGAGGTTAGGAAACAAATCCAAAGCAAACTTTTTGTCCCCGCGGGCAAAAATTTGTGCCAATTTTGGTTTTTTAGTTTGGTCTGTCGGATGCATTTTCGCTGAGGTGAATTTTAGCATTTTTATGCCAAATATTTTGGAATTTGAAATCGAATCCTTCAGTTGCTTTCGCGTCGCATTCTTTTCCAAGGTATGTTATTTAATTTTTTAATTTAATTTTTTGTCAACGGTCCGAACAAAGGTCGAACAGGTTCGAATGTCGCATCTATTAGGATGTATCAAAAAAAGCCAGTTTTTGGGCCTTTTTCGCATTGCCCTTTTCTGAGACGCTTTCATTCGTATTCGACATTTGTCAAGACTAGTTATGAGTGTGTGTTCGACCTTCGCAGACCGTTCGACCGACATTCGGCTAAAATAATCGCGCATTTCTTTTCCAGCCCAAGGCCCAATTGATCAGGTGACAATAATTGGCACGGCACACAATCATTAATTTGCTAAATAAAGCATAATATAATCGCATCATTTAAATTGTACATTTTTATAGCTGAACATGGTGCTGGACCTGCTTGGTAATAATATTAATAGTAATAAAATGAATAATTCAATTATTTTTTATATAAAAAGCCCTTTTTAATCATTAAATGTTTAATAAGCATTAATTATTAAACACTTTCAGGCACACCGAAGCCGGACGAAATGCGCGAGTGTTGTGAGGGAGCGCTTAAACATGGTGGGGGCATCAACAGGCATTTCTAAAACATACCGTATTTTAACCTCTAATCGGACCCTCCCCCCTCCCTATAATTGAAGTGTCCCTTAAAATGGGTGTTTGAAAAACAGAAATTTCCATGGATTCGATTTGGCAAGTGTTTGGGATAGGCCATCTTTGAAAAAAATACATTTTATGTCTTTTTACAATTATTATATGATTCCATTAATCGGCCTCAATGCTTGTCCTTCGTTTAAGTAATCAAGTCGCCGCCACGTCCCCCAGCTTTGCATCGTCTTTGTAAGTCCATCCAAATAAATATAAATACATAAATGCCCTTTCCCACCTTTTTGGATTTTTTAAATTTTGGTTTAAAAAATTAAAATTACATAATCAAGGGTGTGAGTAATTCCTCTCATTCCCATTCTCGTCATTTTTGATGCTCTCGTATTTGAGGACGAGAGACGAGACACGGAATTTTGTTTATTTAGTCAATTAAAATTTTAAAAAGATCCTCTCACCGGTTTTCGTTTTTTTTTTTGGACAAATCACATCCCTTGTATTAAAAGTATTAAGTTAACTGCAGAATTTGTCCCTATTTTTTTAGACAATTTGGCTGACGCATCGAACCGCGATGGAATTCCGTTACTCACCGAAATGCTGCGATTTGACCCTGTAATTTTTTTTTAGCCGATAAAAAAACAAGTCCGAAATCTTACCGATTTTTGATTAATTTGCAGGGAAAGCGCATTTCCATTGAGGACGCACTGAAAAGTGCGTACATTGAGGACGGGCGGATGCGATTTCACTCGTGCATGTGCACATGCTGCCATCTGATCAAGTCAGTTGATTGAGTGGGCTGATCAGAGCTCGACTCAGAAACCCGAAACTGTGTTCGAGTGCTCGATCCCGAAAACTGTTCGAATGCCCTACCCAGAAATCCGAATCTGTGTTCGAATGCCCGATCCCGAAACAATAAACTGTTCGAGTGCCCGATTCCGAAACCATAAACTATTCCAGTGCCGGATTCCAAAACCCGGAAATTATTCTGATGCCGGACCTCGAAATTGTTCGAATGCCCTACCCAGAAACCCGAATCTGTGTTCGAATGCCAGATCCCGTAATGCCAATGTTTGCCTTATAATGTGTCCATTCCGTGCCCCATTCAGTGTTGGAGGCCGACGCGAGAGGGCCTTTTGCCGTGTGTTTGAGCCTGTCCATCAGCAGCCGTTTGATCCGCAGTGGGAAAAAGGTGTGCCGTGCCGCCCCTGTTTTGTGAAAAAATTAAATAATTATAAAATACATATTTTCGGCTACATTATTTGTCGATATTATCAATTTAAAAACGCTTTTTATATAATTTACTTTTTTTAATTGCACAGAAATGTCCCGAAAATCGATGTATCAGATGAAAAATGACATGTATAATTATGTGACCAAGGTAAAAAGACAAAAAAATGCACTGATCAGCCGATTGATCAACGATTAGACAGACTTTACAGATCTACTGATCACTGATCACCAGATTTATTATCGATTAGACAGACTTTATAGATGTACTGATCACTGATCGAAGATTGATCAACGATTAGACAGACTTTCACTTTTTGACGAAAACTCTTTTGGGGAACCCCAGAGGCCAACACTCATTTTTAGGGGAGGGGGCACATTTTAGCTTTGTTTGCAGGCATTTTTTCATTTATTCTTAACTTTTAGCGAACACCTCTCTACGGAATACCACTTTGTATGTTTATATTTTTTTCTGTTTTTTTTTATTATTAAACATTTCTCCACAAATATAAATTTTTATATATAATTAATGCCAACAAAAAAAATATGCGACTTTTTTGATTAGCTAAAGTCAAATTTATTTTTTGCTTTTGCAGGTATCAACACTTGCGCAGCTGCCTACGGCGAATTTCTCAAGTAAAAGCTAATAAAAATAATCAATGCATTTTTATTTATTATTTAATTTAATTTTTTGGCTTGCCATTGGTGGGCTTATTTATTTAATACACATACAATTACATAATTGTGCCATAAATGTTACCCCATTTTCACATTTGTTGGTCATCGGTTGCGCAGCCATCGGAATTGCCCCCGTCGCCGAATCCATGGGGCGGTTGAGTGCCACGGCACGACAATTAACGACGACGGCATCCAACCCATTCATTCTCATCCAACTCATCACCACATGCACAGCATTTACACATCGCCACACACCCTTATTTTATCATGGTCCATAAAAATTGCCCCGAGCGTTTTGCCGCAAAAAAATGCCAAAATTGGAATTTTTACGGCGGCGGCAAAACAAAAAACATTCGGTCGGCTTTTTATTTTCCTATCCCCCGCGTCCCCGGCGGCACTTCAATTATTGTAATTTGGCACGGCGGCAATCTCTTCGTCTTCTCCTTCCTTTGTCATCATCTTCAACAAAAGTGCTTTCACATATTACAAAATGGCATTTCGCGCATTGCGCATTAATTTTATTTTTATTATATTTTGTATATTATTTTATATGTCCCCCTCCCCCCGCCCCATCAAATTCAATCCGTTCAGCAGTTCAACAACAGTCTTTCATCATTTACTTATCATCCATCATATATTGTGTTGTATTGTATTATTTTAACCTTTTCGATGCTCTCCTTTCCACTTTTTCCTCATTTACTCCCCCCCCCCCCCGACATTCCCCCCCCCACTCCCCTCGCCCCATTTTCCTCATTACCTCCCTCCCCTCTCCCCTCCCCCTCCCAATTCCGCCATTTCTATCCTCCTCTATTTTCTCTCATTTTCCTCATTACTCCCCCCCCCCCCCTTCAACCCCCCCTCCCCCCCCCTCCCTTCCTCCCCTTCATCACCCTCCCCTTTTTTTTTTTTTTTTTTTTTTCTTTTTTTT
>JAKKIK010000775.1:0-23527 GCA_024500135.1 Heterodera carotae | reverse complement strand
GTTGCAGATGATGAAGCATCAGATGTTGCGGATTCTTCAGTTGCAGATGAAGCATCGGACCTTGCGGATTCTTCAGTTGCAGATGATGAAGCGTCTGATGTTGCGGCCTCGGTAGTGGCGGATGAAGCGTCTGATGTTGCGGCCTCGGTATTGGCGGATGAAGCGTCGGAATTTGCGGATTCTTCAGTTGCAGATGATGAAGCGTCGGATGTTGCGGCTTCGGTAGTGTCGGATGAAGCCTCTGCGGTTGAGGACTCTTCAGTTGCAGATGATGAAGCATCGGAAGTTGCGGACTCTTCCGTACCTTTTTATTATTGTATTAAATTTTAAATTCAAATATATTATTATCACTTGTTTCAACAGTTGCATTTAGTCCGGTTATTGTCAGAATGATCGTTCCGTCTGCCAATGTTTCCTGCGTCACAGTCACATTTTGTCCTTCAATTGTTAAGGTGACTGATTGTGCATCACTTATAACTGTAGAGTCTCTCTTCTTTCTGCTTTGAACTTCTTGCGCATAAATTCCTTCGGCATTTTTTGCCGAATTGCTTGCACCGAATGCCGATGGAAACAATGATGAAAAGAGCTAAATTTATTTATAGGAATTGAGTTTATATTTTTTTATAAAAGTTTACTGGAATTGTATTGGCTTCATAGACTTGCAGAAAAATAAAAATTATTGAAATTATTTGAGACCGCATCTCTGTTTGATTGGTTCTGAAAGCCAACTTTTGTGAAAATTATTGCCATTTTTACAATTTTTATATTAAAATTTTGTACATTTAGGACTTTTTCATTTGAATAGCTGTTAACATTTAGATAAAAATTCAAAAATTTGTTTGAACATTCTTTCTTTCCTACATCTAGTACCTTTCCGTTGTGCTTCCGTCAACTCAATCTGTGTAAATATTGAATTTAACTTATTTGAATTTTTAATTGAATTTCAAATGCGTACATTGGCGCGCTTACTTTCGACCTTTGTCTGTTTCGTCGACTTTCATTTATCCACGTCTCAGATCCGTCAACTCTCGTTTCATCCACGCACGTCTTGTTTCGTCGCCAAATGCTATTTTATAGTTTTCAAGATATAACAATCTGCCTGATTCCCACACCTTCATTTCGACTTATCACAACCCGAGTTCGTACAATTTTTCGAAAATTACCTTTTGATGAATCGCTGTTTCTGAGTATATCCATATAATGCTCATCTCTAGTTATCGACTAGGGTTGGAGGCGGGAGGCTGTCGATTAAACCAAACTAAAACAAAAACATGGGGCCGGAAAACAGGTTTATAAAACCGAGGTCCTAAACTGACTAAAATCTAAAATGGGATTTTTGAAAATTAATTTGAAGGAAAACATTTGGTCAAATTAAATTATATTTTATTTATATTTTACCTTAGAATATTTTTCGATTTAGCCATCCCTGCCTACATACGTCAATAAATTACATGTAAAACGCGATTATTACCTTATACGCATTGCAATTGTCATGATTCATTCATTTTTTCGTGTGATCGATTATGCAAATGACAATACCTAATTTCTCTAAAAAAAAATTTTGCAGCAATATACAAAATTTTGTTAGCATTTTAAATTATATTAAATTATAAAATGGTATTGTGCTTTCAATGGATATTATTAATCAACATTGGCATTAATTTGTTGAATATTGCTGCTGCTGGTGATGAAGATGATTTATTTGATGAACTTTGGCAGAATGATCGCGACTTGGTCACTGCTACATCGTTTGAAGCCCAACATAAAATTGGTCCAAAATTGAAAATTGATAAATTATTTCAAAATCATTGCCAACCCAAAAAAGAGCCAAAGCATGAACCAGAAGCAGCAAAAGAGGGTCAGACAGTGCTGGCACAATGCCAACGGCGAGTGCCACAACATAAGGCAGTCAAAAAAGAAGGTCAAACCGATTAAAATTATTTAAATTTTTGATTTGAGGTAAAAGGCGGGCTAGTGACGGAATCGGGGACCCGATCGGGGAATAAAAAAACCAACCAATGATATTTCTAGTAATGGCAAAATTTATTTTTTATTGATAAAAATATTGGCATTATTAAGTCGCAAACATTCATGAATGATAAATGATAAGATAATAAATAGATCGCTTGACTATTTTTTCAATTTAAAAAATTACAAATGTCAATGTTCAAAAACAGCGGATTTTTTGGCAACTGTAAGCCACTACAAGCTGCCGGAAATTCTTTTTTTGTATAAATAATTTTCATTTTATGAAGAGTCCCAATTTATAATGGATTTGAATGCAAATGCCGTGGCATTTAGTGGTGATCAAAGGCCGAAAAAGGAACCAATAAACACCCTTCAAGAATTAATTAATAATCAAAAAGAGGATGATAGCATTGACATGGAAGAACAAAGTAACAGTGAATTTAATTCGGATTCTGATGAAAAGCAATTTGATGCTTATAAGACACCAAAAAATTCAAACATTGCAAAAAATTGTATGACAATTTTTTATGTAAAAAACACGCTTACTCTTAATTTTAAATCTTTTCGATTTACTCAATAAATTGTAAGATAAAATAGTTTTAATTGATAATAATTAATTTTATGTTTTCAAATAAATATCAAAACATGCTTTTTTAAGCTGAAATTGACTTCACAGGATCGGAAGACGATGACAATGGTGAAGAAATGAGCTTTTCTTCACCCGAAGACGAGAAACCAATTAAATGTAAGACACTAAAACAATAATTTTATAATAAATAATATTTAGTATAAATTAATAAATAAACCTTCTAAACATCCAAATGTTGTTTCAAATGCCTTGGAGGGCCAAATATCTGTGTTGTATACAAATATCGGCCCATATCATATAACTGTTAAAAATATGAAAAATTAACTGAAATTATATTAAAATTCGCAAATCACTTTTAAATTCATCTTTTAGCAAAACTTCGTAAAACCCATACTGACGAAGAAAAAAAGACTTTGTTAAAACGCTACAACGAAATGAAAGCTAAAAAAGTTAATAACAATAAAATTGCAGCAAAATTAGGCATAAGCACAGCGACATTGACACTTTGGCTAAGGGAAATGCGCACCGGAACAAAAAGTGAGCTAAAATTTAAAATTGCAATGAAACAAATGCGCGAGGAATTTGTGTAATAAAATATTCAAATTAGCAATTGTTTATTAAACGTGTCGAAAAAATTAGAATATTCATTCAAAATCCCAATTTTAGGTTGTATTTTTGGTACCGGTTTTAAAAAAAGGGTACTTTGGTACCAGACGTATCATCCGTAGTACCGGAACAGTACCGTGTACTGTGCTGAACCCTCGTTTAATGAAAGGGGTGCACCACTTATTATAAAATTGAAATTGAATAATAGAAACACCTTTTTACAGAACAAATACCAGACAAACAAAAAATGAAGAAAAATGTAGTGATTGAATTTATCAAAATGAGAGATCAATATTTGCTCAACAACCCAAACAAAAGCCGTCGTGAAGCGGACCATGAAATTGCTAAGCATTTTGGCGTTAAGCGTAGCACAATCTATATGTGGAAACAAAGCCTTGGCATTGCAAGTAAACAAAAAGGATTAACAAAAAAAAGCATGCTGATTAGTAGTGACCGGATAATTATGTGCTATAAATCCTAAGACAAAAAAAAAACTAAATTTGTGGGGCGCAAGTTTGAATTGTGAAAATGATTTTCCAAAATAGCCGCTTTTCTCACCATAGGTAAAAACATAAAAACCGTCTCTACTGATTGGGTTAGGTATGGAGGCTCTGCTAACCGATCCACAATACTGAAAACAGGATTTTCGGCCAAAAACTGAAAAATGGCGCTAATATAAATCTACTACACTGAAAAAAACGGGATCCCCAGAAAACATTGCAAAAAAATCAACATGTTTAAGAGCCACAAAAAATGTATGGTAAGGAAGAAAAACAGCTAATTCTAAGCAAATATGAACAATTAAAGCGGAGCAAATTGTTAGCTAAAAATTCATCAAAGCTTTCAATTAAACAAATAAATGAACGAATTGAACAAAAATTGGGTGTTAGCTTGCAAACAATTTACAGTTGGAAATCACGCAAAGATCGTAACAAAAATTTATTTTTTTTATCATTAATAAAAATACAGTAAAGTATATAAGCCTTAAGCGAAGTGCAATTTTTTTGACACAAATTTGGGGAGCAGCCGGACGATTTTTCGATAATGTTCATTGTAATATCTAAGTACAAAAATAAAATTAATATTTAACGCCAAATTCCATATAAAGATTCGCAATGCCGGATAATCCATTTGATTTGTTTGTTGATGGTCTGTGCAACCTTCACTAAAAAAATTTTGTCCTTTTGCTTTACTCTTTTGCTTAACTTTTTTCTTACTCATAGCCTTTCTATTATTACGCGCCACCATGGCAATTTTATAAAAAATGCTTTCGCTGAAACATTTTGTTGCAAAAGTTGGCACAAATCTTTATCAAAGTTAAATTAGAATGGTGTCATACTAACATATTTTAATGATTATTTTTTTTTATGGTACATGCATCATTTTGATCTATTTTAGAGAAATCGCGTTTCAATGAAGAAGACCGATTGTCACTAATGGACAAATATTTTCAATTGAGAGAAGCAAATCCGAATTTTAATGATTTGCATATTGCAAAAAATTTTCTGAAAATTTCACCAATAGCATTGTCAGCATGGAAAAGAATTTACAAAAAATGCGGCACCATGGCCAAAAGGCAAACAGACGAAGAGGCAAAATGGAATTGGAATGGAATGAAAAAGAAAAGAATGTAAGGGATGGAGAAAAAAGGATTAAATTTAACGCAAAACTTGTTATCATACTTACCAGGGATGGATGTCGTATATGTCACACTTTTGGGCATGTCGTATGTGGCATTTTATTTTTTGGTTTGACCCATCCCTGATACCAACCGTATTTCCAATATTAGTGTCCCCGATGGGAACACTAATATTTGGGGCACCCTCAATAAAGGCTTACTGCCTTCCAATCAAAAGCCATGTTGAGTTTATTTTGAATGGAGAGGATAAAATTTTGTTGCAAAATTTTAATACAAAAATTATCATTTAACGAGTTTATTTGTCAAAGCTACAAAAAGTAAAGCGAACATAAAAGGTAAGAAAAAAGGAAAACGCAAAACGTTCCATTTTGCTAAATTATTAAACTGCGAAAATATGTAAAAGAAAAACAGAAACTTACGAACAAACAACCATTCCCATTGATGAAAGGGAAGGAAGGCATTTTTTTTGCTTTTTATGGTAATTAATCTTATAATTTTGCCTTTTTTTTTGCCATTCATCGCCCATAAAAATAATTAATCACTGAACAAAATTCATCACTTTGAGTTGGCCTACTTCCAATTTTAGGAGAAAGATAAAAGAATAAAAGACCAAAAGTAAAAACAAAAACCGCAATTGTTTAGGCATCTCTGATCGGGGAAAGAAGCCCAAATTTTTGGGGAACGGGGACAGGGATTTCGGGGTCGGGAAGAGTCTTATTTCTAAATATATCATTGGATAAAAACGTTACAAATAAAAAGCAATTGGCGATGCATTTTAGTCGTTAAATTTCAAATATCGAGTATAGAAAAACTCGTAAAGCAAAATATGTAAAGAAATGAATGTAGAATTTCCAAAAAAAAATTTTTCGATTACACATTATTATATTTAATTAAATCTTAAAAAAAACATTTACCCATTTTTAATTTGATCTTTATTGCAAAAATCTTTTTTTCCCAGCAAATAGATAAATTTACAAAAAAAAGAAGGCCACTTTATTAATCAAAAATTGTGCAAAGTAATAATAAGCTGCGGCCGTGAAAGGTAAGACAAAAGACGCAAAACGCTCCTTTTTTGTGAATTTTAAACCGCAAGAATCTGTAAAAGAATGTTGAAAACGGACAAACAACCATTTCCATTGATAAAGGCATTTTTCTTTGCTTTTTTTCATTTTGCAATTCTTTTTTTTTTGGCCATTAATCGCCCTTAAAATTAATTAATCACTGATCAAAATTCACATCACTTTGAGTTGGACTACTTCCAATTTTAAGAGAAAGATAAAAGACCAAAAGTAAACAAAATATGCATTTTGGTGAACAAATGAATATAAAATTATTCATTGACCAAACAATAACAGTAAAAATAAAAAGGTGTTTAATGATGGATTATTTAGATTATTATTATTATTTTAATTGTTTCTAATTCCTAAATTCATTAAATGATCTTTTACATATAAATCATTTGCCATATTCTTATGTCGCTTTTAATTTGTATTCAATTGGCCCTTATTTCCGATGCTTTTTATTTATTTTTACAATTTATGAATTATAATATATTAAATATAGTGCAATTAAAATATTTTTGGGTCAGTTAATTTGCTCCACATAATTTGCTGTTGTCTTTTTTTGTAGTTGTGCGCAATAATTTTTTGTCGACCGCAACAAAATTTAAAATGTCTGTTCCGTTGTCAATTGAATTGCTATATTTATTTTGGTTTTTTTTTTGCAAGAATCGCAACAAATTACTTTACATTTTTATATGTTTTTTTTTTGTTTTTTGCGGGTGCTCACAAAAATTGTTGCGTATCTCGGGGGGACCGCGACGACCGACCGCCGGTGGCAGAGAGTGCGCAAAATGAATGAATGAGAGGGAAAGAAAAGAATTGCAAAAATGGGTGGAACGGCCCTCCGGGGGAGGGACAGCAGGCCCTGCGCATATAATACACAATTATGTACATTTTGTGGCGTCGGCGCCCGGGGAGCCAACGGCGGCAGCCACAAAAAATGGTGAGCGCCGAAGGCAAGACAAATTGAGCGAATGAATTATTTTTGTTGAATTTTATTATGGTAGAAGTGCGTTGCAATAAATTCTTATTTCAATTCGGATCAAGAAATCCTCTTCGATTTGACGAGTCGTTTTATTATTAAATCCTCAAAACTTTGCTAAATTCAAAATGAAATGTCAAATAAGGACATACCTAGACATGAAAAAGCAGCAGATATGAAATATAGGAGAATTACGAATTATGGTCATTTTCCCACAAAAAATCCAATTTTCTTAAATTTACAAAATTTGCTACTTGTGCATATTTAAATAGAAACAAAAAAACAGTTTTTTTTTTATTCATAAATTCAATTAATTCCAAACTTTTGATTAAATTAATTTTTTTACGCAAATTGGCATCACTGATATGCGCTTGCATGCTGCACCTTGCTGTGAATTGAATTAATGTGCTCTCTCTCTCTCTCTCTCTCTCTCTCTGCTGCTGCTGCTGCTGCTGTTCTCGGGCGCCCAATGGTCGCGTGGCGAGGGCCATAAAAATTTAAAAAATTGACAACTAAAAAAAATATTTACGGACCGGAGAGAGGGGGGGGGGACCATAAAATTGGACGCACTGAAAAATCATCGGTGAAAAAAAACAACACTGATGATAGAGGAGAGTCCCAGTCGTCGTATTCCCTTTAGGGCGTGGAAATCGGTTGCTGCTGTGTTCCCCCCAAATTTTCAAATGGCCGGGCGGGGCCAAACCAACCATTCATTTTAGTTGGGGCCATTGGGGGGAGTTGTTCATCACTCTTTTAAGCAGTAAAATTTGTAGAAAATTGCCATAGGGGATTCTTTTCAAAAACAAAAAAAAAAGAAAAGAAAATAAATTATTGCCCTTAGGGGTAATATTAGAGCGGGAGATTGGACAACAAATTGTTTCAGTTCTGTTCACAATTATTACCTGTCAAAAGTGGTCCTCTTCCTTTCACAACTCTTATAATATTAAATTCTCTTCTAAATTACATTTTATATAAATGGGTGGCGCTATTCAGGTCCTTCATCAGAAAAGGCAGCAACAGTACAAAACAGTGGTACCCTATTTATCAAAGAGATCAAATAATTTTTATAATATAATATTTTATAAATTGGAATATTTCAGTATTTCCCGTTAATAGATTTGGTATAACTCAAACTATTAAAATTTTGAGATGATCTTTTTGAGACTTGGGCACGTTCATATTGTTTGTGAGATTTCAGCGTTTATTACAATAATATATGATCCACCGTTTGGCGAGACTGTAACCCTTCGAGAAAAATCGACGGGAATCCATCAATGGGAAAGTCATGGTGCCATCCACACTGGGTGCCGAATCCAAATCTGAACCATGCATTTCCAACCATTACCGGATCAAAACAACTGGGTGTAGTGGTAATCAATCCGTCCAAGTCTCGCCCCGACCTCATAAATTAAATGCAGCAAAAAACATTCATTTTAGATTCGAATAAATTTGCTGCTTTTATTAATAGTGATCCGCGTCGATTGCACCCACACACACACATAAAAATAAAGCCTAAAAATGGATCTTCAACCCAGAATCATGGCCTACAAATTTGTTTGCTACAGCTCGCTTGTTTTTGCACTCATCGCATTGCTTTCCCTGTCCATAACATTGCCAATGCTGAAAAATTATATTGCAAACATGAAGCTGGAAATGTACAGGGAGATCAGCCAATGCCAAGTTAGTGGGATGGATGAGGGATAAAATAACGACACATTTATAGGGGGAAATAACGCGCATTCGCTTAAGTTATTTGCGGACGACAAATTAAGACTGATATCAAGACTGTTAAAATTTAGGTCTAACAAAAAATAATGGCCAATAAGTTTTTTGTCAAAAATGCCCCATTTCGTTGCTATTTAATTAATGGTTTTCAAAAATAGAAATTTTGTGGATTTTTTCTTTTTAGGTTTCTGCCATTGAATTGCAGAAGGAGTTGAAGTTGATCAGACGCGATGTTGTTCTTCATGCTTCGCCATCCATGACACGACCAATTTTAGGCGTCAACCATGGAAATCGAACGAAGCGACATGCCGGTGCAGCATTTGCTTGGTACGGTGGAAGCGTTTGCACCGAATGCTGTTCCGGTGGCGCACCCGGCCCGGCCGGTCGGCCGGGCATGCCCGGTAAAGCCGGCATGCCTGGCGCTCCTGGTGCACCAGGAACACCTGGTCACGCCATGCATATGCCATGTGAACAGTTTATGCAGGTCTGTGCTCCATTAGTAGCATCAAAACTGGGAATGTAGTGTTATAGAGTTAGAATTTTAAGTTTTCATTAAGCCACCATGCACGCCATGCCCACGAGGTTTGCCCGGCGCTCGCGGTCCGGCTGGTCCGCCGGGTGAAACCGGCCAGCCGGGTTATGCCGGACGATCAAACCAACCCATGCCTGGTTATCCTGGCCCACGCGGACGACCCGGAGCGACTGGACTCGACGGCGCACCTGGGCCGCCCGGAATTGCCGGCAATTCGGTGGTCATAACTTCTGACAGTGCTACCGGCTATGAGCCGGGCCCACCGGGTATATATGAAATGTAGAATAAGCGCATTTACAAGATGTCTCTAATTGAACTCTGGTCCCTCTTTGCATGACCCCCAAACTAAATACGCATCGCCAATTATTTTTGTCATACACTTTTACAACAACATTTTTTGTCAAAATTTCAACCAAAAATGGAGCCCCAACCATGTATTTTACCCGCCACCTGCTGCCCACCCTGCTCTCCTCTCGTGAGGGTATTGAAAATAGAGCCCCTAACAAATAAAAGGCGTACGAATAACGCAAAATTTTTAGGTGATGTTGGAGCTACTGGTCCACCAGGACTACCCGGCTTCCCAGGCCCGCCCGGCATAAATGGCCAGACGGGGCAACGAGGTCAAGCTGGCCAACCCGGTGCGCCGGGTGAGCCCGGTAAAGCGGGACCGCCAGGAAGTCCGGGCGCTCAGGGTCAAGACCAAGAGATGATTTGCCCAAAACGTTGTGGACCGGACGGCATCCCATTCTACGAGGAGGGCCAAATGCTAAGAGAGCGGAACCGAAAGATGAAGAAGCGCGTTTGAACAAAGAACATTGTTGCCAACAGCAGCAAAATGATATTGAATTACCCACAACATCCAAGCGCACTGAACACTCCCAAAAAAGTGATCAGAACAAAATTTGACACGGATCACTGCCAACAAATTTTCAAGCAAATTTAATTTTTGAAAATGCCCATCCTTTATTATGTATAGTTGAAGCCTATAAAAAAAGCTTTTGCTCTTGTCCAATATCAATACTGCTTCTGTACAGTGTGCACATTTGTTGCTGTTGGCAGCATTTTCATGCATTATTATAATTAAATGGTAGATTATGTAAACCGGATACAAAACAAACCTTTAATCGACTAAGAGAGTATTGCATGGTATCACCTATGCTGACCGGATGCCAAAAATGTCCGACGTCCCAGCCTTTTTCGCTAAATTTAATTCCGACGGCGCTTATCGGCACTGTCCAGAATCTTTTCGTGTTCCTAAATTTTGAAAATCTAGGCATTTTGTCTTTCGCTTTTTATTTTTTTTTGTTTGGCCCTAGCCCTGCTACTTACACAAGAATGAGACTAGGCCTGGCTCCCGGAATTTTGGACACCAGAAAATTGGACACTGGAAATTTGGACACCAATGGAAGATTGGACACTAGAAAAATGGACACTTAAAGTAAAATTATCCGATCTTTTTGGTCAGGCATGTTGATGATAGAATGATAATAATAATATCTGCTCGAAAAGTTGAGAAGTCTTTTTAAACGGACTGGATAAAGAAAGATAAAAAGCTCCCAAAATTTCTGAAATAGCGGAAGTTTCTTTTTAAGAGCTATTTACATGATTTGCACCAGGGATGAAAGCGGATGCCAAAAATGGATGTCTGGATTTTGGTTGTCCCTGATTTTTACATAGTTTCCCTTTTTATAAGCAACTAGATCATCCCTCTTTTAAACAATTGCTAAAGTTTTTCATTTTTGTTAAATTATTTTTATTCGTTTTTTTAAACATATTTTATTCCAGTGTCCAACTTACCTTCGGTGTACAAATTTCCAATGGTGTCCATTTTTCCGCTTGGTGTCCTATTTTCCGGTGTCCAAAATGGTGTCCAATTTTCTAGTGTCCAAAATTCCGGACACCTAGGCCTAGGGGGGGGGGCGGCATCGTCTTCGGAGAATCAGACAAAAGCATTAACTATGACGATTCCTTGATTATAAGGTCGATATGTAATAATTCGTGAAGATATCGTATGTATCTGAAAAGTGTGACTTTCTAGTCATTTTTGGGGTTGTCGTTTTTTTGGGTGCGAGTCTGCGCGGTCGAAAAAAAAGGCCGGGATTCTGGACGAGAAAATCACGGCCACGGTCCCAGCCCCGCCGAGCATTAGGTCATAGCCCTAAAGTTATTTTACTCAAGTAAAAATGAAATCATGGGAAAAGCACAGCAACGGCGTAGATAGAATGTATGTATGTATGTTTGTCAAATGAATCTTTTTTTTTTGGATGATGGCTTTTCTATTTTGTCTTTGTTACGTCTATTCATCGCCGTCAGCGTCGTCATCGGATTGTCTTTGTAGGTCACCGCTTCCGTTAGCATTAATTGTTTCTTCATTCACACCAATATCCAAATAGGGGAGCCAAGACAATTTTGACCCGCACTCCTTCAGCTCGTAAGCCGTCATCGATTGGCTCAGATCGATCATATTGCGCAAAAATTCAAATCCCGGGCCCTTGGAGAACAGTGTGCGCGTCATATTGCCAAGATACTCGTCAAGCACTTCGTCTTTATGTATGTAAGTGAGAATGCATAAAGCACAGTTCGGCAGTGCTTTAGAATTCAAGCCCCGAAGAAAAATTGTGGTTTAAAAATCCATATAATTTGGAGAACAGTGAATCCGAAAATATTCGGACTTAGAATTCAAAATTGTAAAAAAAAAATTAGTGTTGAACAGTTTTATTCAAAACAACTCAAGACACAAATAAGACCAAAAAGCTAAAACCGTAGAGAGGAATTGATCCCGGCAGTGCCTTGTGCACAGCCGGGGAGAAAAATCTGAAAATTTTGTATTTCTTGTTAAGAATTTTTGCTAAAAACACTCGCGTTGTTAATTTCCAAAAGGTGGGTTTAAAAAATCTCGGTCAAATTCACGGCCTAAACGCGGGAACGAACAAATCGGCAATTTCACGTTTAAATATTAACCTGAATATGTTCAAAATATCGAAGCTAACATTTTAGGTATTGAAACTTTAAATGTTCGGACGTGTTTGAACAAGTTTGGAATGGTTATACCTAATTTTTACAGACTTGTTCGAACCACGACATCGGTTTGTGTACCGTACTCAGTTCAATTTTGGACTATTTTAATTTGGCTCATCCCTGGTGTTGATGGAACTGAATTCTGGACTGTTTTCGAAAATTCCGGATCTCTACGGAATTTTTTAATAGTAGCCCAGGGGATACTTTTAGAGGAATTAAAGATTTTTTCAAGAGTACGTGAAAATTTAAGTGATTTTTTACTGTAAATTGTCCAAAAACCTTCATTCGGCATCCGATTGCTTACCTTCCGGCGTCTCTTCGGCATGTGCCATCTTATAATCCTTGACCAATGCGTATAGATTTTCTTTGAACAATGTGTTATTTTGCGCTTCATCCGTTTCCATGATCTTTGCGTAAAAACCCCGAAAGTCCATCACCGGTTCATTGTCTCCCTCCGAGTTGTTGGATTTCAACGAGAGGCTGCGAAACTTGTGGAACAAGTTACGCAAACTAAAAAAGAAAAGTGGAAAATTACTTTTCAAGAGTTAGGGTTCAAAACCGGTTTAAGCGGTAAACGAACAAATATTATTTAAATGAATCTACATAATTTCTCAAAAAACTCTTCTCTCATCAAGTCATTAGGCTTTTGGGTTCGAAAAAGTTCGAAATGAAAACCAAATCTGCGTCGACACCACTGAAATGTGGTACCGAAACTAGAAATTCGCAAAACATTAAAATTTCATTCGATAATATTAATACGGGTCTATATTTTAGAGCCGTTTATCTCGTCTCGGTCCAAGTCCAAATTCCCTGCCCCCTGCACACCTTTTTTTTTTGCAAATCCCTATATCTATAGATCATCCATCATCATTATCATTATTATTCATCCTTTCACTCACTGCTCACTTGCTTACTTTTTTGACTTTTTGCTAAAGCTTCTGACAAGCTTCAATTCCGATTTGGCGCTGGCCAACTCGTTCTGTTTGTGCTCAATGCTTAGCACATGGTCGCATCGTTTGACCGGCGGACTTTTGTCGCGGCGCGAACGGCCGCTTAAGGACCTAAAAAAGTTGCCTGCCGAGCTCAAAATTCGTCTGCCCATGCTTTTGTTCCTCCTCAATTTGGGATGACTGCCGCCCTCACTTCCACCTTCACTTCCGCCTTCACTTCCGCCTTCACTTCCGCCTTCACTGTCTTGGTCACTGCTGTCTGAACGTTTAAGACGACGGCGATTACGCGACTTGCTCGGCGCATGCGATTTATTGAAAGCTTTTATCGATGCCTTCAGATTGTTCTTTTTTTGCTTAATAAGCCCTAAAAATGTAGTTCGTGTAATGTTGCACCCGTTTTGCAAAAGCACCCGCTTTTAAACGAACATTGGTTAGTTCTACAAACATTGCCAAATATGGGGTAAAAAACTCACTTAAAACAGAGATCCCATAAATAAGCCAATCAATGGTTAAAAATAAGTTAGGGGTCAAAATAAGGCAACTTTTTTAAACGATGTTTTGAGGCTTAATCTCGCATTTTATTCAACAAAATCAGCATTTTGACGTATTTCTCGCTCTGTCAGCAATTTTTTAAGCAATTTTGGGCTTAAAAAGCAAAAAAAAATGCGTGGGAAAGGCGGTGCCAATAGACGCCGCCGGGAAATTTTTTGAAAAAATAAGTGGATTTGTTAGCAGAACTTGCTATCTTTTCTACGTTTTTTTGCGTCTAAGTTTCATTACAGATACTATTTTCTGTGGGGTGGGGGGGGGGGAGAGGCGGTGCCGATAGGCGCCGTCAAGAAAAATTTTGAAGAAAATGACTGGATTTGTTAACAAAATTTAGTCCTTTTTCGTGTCTTATTTTCACTTTTGAAGGCAAAAATAAAAGATTTGAAGCTACAAATCGGAATTTGTGCTTTTGCTTTGGTGGAGCCATTAACGTAAAAATAAGCTAAAAAAGTAATATGGAACACAAAATTTTGATGCCTCTCGAGCTAATGTTAGAAACACGAATTTGAAGAAAAAAATATTAAAATATTCGCTTCAAACAACATTAAAGTCCCGAAAACCGAGACTAAAACACCGGGACCGGGATCAAAAAAAAACCGGGAAAATCCCGGTTTTCGGGACCGTGACTCCCGAACAACTCTTCTAAGTATGCTAATTTGTAAGCGGTTCTACATCTAGTTCGAGTAAGTCTATAAAATTAGGGTTTTATTAATCGGATTTTAAAGTTTTTTTAAATTAAAATTGTGTACTTGAGACATATTTCGCTCAGTCCCCTCCAAAAGCGTTTACTAAAATTGGCTGAGTTTCAAAAAAGTTATGGGTAAAGCATGGAACGCACCGAAATGGCGGTGCCGAAAATTTCCCGACCCGGAAAATGTTGCCTCGAGAAGATCAATCCCTGAGATTCGCATGAATTAAGCACTACTTACCTTGTTTATCATTTATTTGTTTTTTTGATAATTCTTTGGTTTTATCAATGAACATTTTGATGAACAGTGAACACTTGACGCACTCAAATGAAAGTTGGCGATCCTCAATACTCATCGCCTTCATCGTGTCCGATAAGCATTTCTCAATTCGCTCTTCCAATTCTATACGATGCTTTTCGGTGCCCCTGTACATACAATATCATAGATAAATGTTGTAGCCGAAAGTGAATATCGTCCGAATTCGAATTCAGCTAGCCGAATTCGAATCAAACACTGCGCTTTTCACAAACATTGCGCGTTTAAAACCCCAAATGAATCCTACACCAAATAAAATTGACAAAATTTCATTTTAAACCCAGACCAAAGGCAACAACTAGAAGGGATTAAAAAGACGGGGTCAGCTCTGATTTTGTCTGAACCATGTTCAAAGCCATCCCGGCTTTGAAATAGCATCATTTTTATTTTTTTGTCAAATTTATTTACGGGTGCTGAAAGGATTGACCAACAATTTTTAAGCATAAGATCCGAATGCAGGGATGGCCGCCGTTGCGGATTACTTGTTACAATTTGCGACTCTCGCCAAACTCTGACTCTCGTCTTTTTTGGGACAATTTTTACATCCCTGGTAAGTATGTACATATTATTGAGCATTATGCCACTTCGGCGCAGGTTATATCCTCGCCCATTTACCTGGCCTCGTACGGTTTGATCACGCGGCTGAAGGAGTGCCCAATTATACTATAGAAGTTTCTTTTTTTTTCATGCTTTTGCACCACAAAATCATCATCATCGGTGAATGCAGACTCTTTTCCGGGGTTAAATGTAATTGTCAGCCCAAAGAAGTTCTGTAACAAAAAGGATTTCAAATTACTTAATTATTCAAAATCCCAGAGAACGGAACCAGAGAGTGCTACACCTAAAACTCAAACACCTGAAACTCAAGTGACTTAACAGCGAGACAGGTAACCAACCACTGATCAGTAGGACTGACAAAAAAAGGCATATGCCTTTTTTTGCGCACTAGTTTCGATCTATTAAGCATAAATAACACATTTTCCACTTGGTTTGAATCTTCTATGTTGAGTTTTATTATGCCTTTTTTGCGATTTTCATGTCTTAATTGACATTTGATGCCTTTTTTGGCATTTTTGGTCACTTTTTGTCTAAATTTAGTTGAAAATTAGCAAAATGCACCCCTAAGGATCGACTTTTTGGTTTTTTAAAAAAGCACCCCTTAAAACCGATTTTTCTGCCAGAAAATTCACAAAGTACACCGGCAAAAATCGATTTTTTTGCTATCAAAATTCAAAAAATGTGCCTCTAAATTGTTAAAAATTAAAACTCCTTTTGATTCCTAAGAATTTTTGTTGACTTGAAAAAATTTTGGCTTTAAAAAGTCTTGAAAAAAGTTGTATTTAAAAAATTTTAATGCCTATTTTGGTGCCTTTTTGGACATTTGGTGCCTTTTTCGTGCCTTTTTTGAGTTTTTTGATGCCTTTTAAGGCGCCTTTTTCGCATCTTTTTTTGGCAGCCCTACTGATCCAACCTTAGCGCACGAGATTTGACCTCGAAAGGCTTAACCAGAGATTAGAGTCAGATGTTAAGAGACTTAACCCAGAGACTCGGCAGCCGTTAAAATTAAATAATGCATATTATTTTTTCGTGCCATAAATTTAAAACATTTCCTCCAACGGCTTTGCCACGTATTTCTGAATGTCGGCTTCGCTCATGGCCGGTGCAATTGCTGCCAAATTGCGCAGTGGCACTGTAAAAGCGACGGCCATTGCGCGGTCGCGTGCCTCGCGGTCAAGTGCCGCATCGAGAAGCAGAAAATTCACAGCCTTATCCATTCGTTTCTTATCCAGATCCAGTTGTTTTTTCGGTTTTTTGCCTTTCTTTTTTGGGTCCTCCTCTTTAGGTGGTAATGCACTGATGTACAATGGATGCACTTAATTATTGTAATATATATGTACATAATTATGAGGAGTCCCGAACTTCACAACGAGTTCGGGATAATGTTCTACGTCCTATTTCGAACAAGTCTGTAAAACTTCGGGCTTCAAAGTTCATTTAAATATGTTCAAAACATCGAACAAACATTTCGGCTGTTTTCAAAATGTCGAAAATGTTTGTTTGATGTTCGTACATGTTCGGATGAACATTGAAACCTAAAACTTACAGACTTTTCACATTGTTTTGGTGTTCATGTGTTTTAATCCCAATGTTTGGTAATGTTCGTTAAAATTTGTCAATGTTCGTTCAATATCGGGTGAAATCCTTACTTGCCTATACCAGCGATCCCATCGAAATTTTTCTGAAATAAAGACAACAAAGGTCAAAAATAAGATTTTGGGGTCCAAAATAAGAACACTAAAAGTGATCAAATCTTGTCAAAAAATTAATATTTTTAATAAAAAAGTCGTTTTTAGTTTAATCAATTTTAGCGAATTTATTTAGTAAAATTACCACAAAATTGCACCTAAAACATTCTAATTTTCCTTGAAATTTTCATTTTAATTTGAAAATACACTGTAAATTATGTGGAGGGGCAGGCAATGCCGATAGGCGCCACCGGGAAAATTTTGAGAATTTAGCTGGGTTTCTTTATGAAAATCTGTTATAAAAATGGCCCATAAATCCTCAATGAATTCTAATTTAAGAATTAAATTATATACTGAGTTATTTTCACCCCAAAATAATTTTAAAAAATTGAAAAGATATCAGAGAAATTTAATATTTATTTCCCTGAATAAAAAATTGAAGGTAAAGTGTCGGGCTCGGGGCTCAACCCTAGTTTTTCTTAATTTCGCATTTTATTCAACAATATCAGCATTTGCGACATATTTTTCACCACCGACAATTTTTTTGAGCAATTAAGGGCTTGAAACAAAAATCAAATTGGTCCTTTTCCACGCCTTATTTAAATTCAAGAAGGCAAAAATTGCAAGATTTGAAGAATCGGAATTTTCTTTGGCCCTCCTAAAATAAGACACAAATCCCTGGAATTCACAAAATAAGACAAAAACAAGGACAAAGAGCTGAAATAAGGACAAATCTTACAAATAAGGACAAATGGGATCTCTGGCCTATACCCGTACTTTGGCCTGATCCCCAGGCTCAGCATCCGGCAAAGCTCAAAGAGTGGTTGGTCAATTTTTAGTTAAAAATCGCTGTGAATCGCACCTACTCTTGAAAATTTTTTTTTATTTCCTCTAATAGTACCCCCGGAGTGCTATTAAAAAATTCCGGATAGGACCGGAATTTTTCGAAAACAGTCCGGAATCCGTTTCCATCCCTTGATCCGTACCAATCCCTGCACATTGACAAAAATAAATGTTACGCACTTGGTAGTCTTTGAGGATTCATCGAATTCTCTTTCGCCCAAATACGCATGTCCTCTTCGCCCATTTCATTGATTTTGCTTCTCTCCCAATCTTTGATTATTTCAGATATTTCAGTATTTTTGTGCTGCCGCCAATGTAAAGTATTGCTGAATGTATACGTCTGATTGGTTTTTGACTTGTTGGTTATATCGTCAATATACCTTCAAATATGATCTTATTAAATTTTTAATAAATTTATTACATTTGAATATATCTAAATTTCATTTTTAATAACCTAGGTAATAATATTGTCATCAGGCCCGTATCCAGGGGGGGCTACCGGTCAACTCACCTAATGGTTAACTCACCTAACGGTCAACTCACCTAATGGTCAACTTACCTACTAAGCCAAAAACGGTCAACTCACCTAATAAGCCAAAAACGGTCAAAATACCTAAAGGTCAACTCACCTAATTGAAAAAATACCTAATACTCAAATCAATTTTGTAAAGCCTCTCTATCCGTTTAGAGCTTTGAATAAGCATGATTTAAGCAATTACACAACTAATGAAGTGTTTACTGTAATGTAAGTTGCGAAAAAGCCTGGATTTAACTTTAACTTTATTTGCTTGGCTTTACATTTTTGAGTTGTTTGTCGCCTAACTTCTGTTTATTCAAATTTTCTAAACACTTTGGGCCTTCGAATACTCCAAGTAAGTGGAAATGGGTTTAGAATTCTGAAATTTTTAACTTTTTTCTTCATTAGGTATTTTTTTAGGTGTTTTGACCATTTTTGGCTTATTAGGTGAGTTGACCGTTTTTGATTTATTAGGTGAGTTGACCATTAGGTGAGTTGACCGTTAGGTATTTTGACCGTTTTTGGCTTATTAGGTGAGTTGACCGTTTTTGGCTTATTAGGTGAGTTGACCATTAGGTGAGTTGACCTAGCGCCGATGCCGTGGGTTGAGAAAAAGTTCGTGTTTCGGGTGATTTGAAATTTTCTTGATTTTGGGTCGAGAAAAAACTCGAGATTTTCTGCTTCAGGATTTGGTATTTATGTATTGTACGCACAAACATATTTTTTATAAAATCACAGTTCTTATAAGCCTATATATGGCTTTCTGGGCGCTTAAAATGATTATGATTTTCATATTATCAGTGCACCTTGGATGATTTTTTGCATGAAATAAAGAAAAATTTAAATTTTGAAAAGGTTTTAATTCGGGTCCAGGATTCTAACTTGGTGAAATGGGGCGTCATGTTAAACAAAATCATGAGGCGTCTAGGAATCAAAATAAATTGTGGCGCACTAATCATAAAAGTACCCGTCTTTTTCCCAAAAAATATCTTGAAAACTGTCAAAATGGCAAAAAAAATCGTAATTTAGCTGATTAAAATTACAATCGCTAAATCCATGGCCAGCTCAAAATGAAAATTATAATACTATACAAAGAGAATTATTATCAAAATATTTATTAATTTGTTTTTCCCAATTCCCCAACTTTATCTTCTCATTTTCAGATTTGGGTTGAGAACTATTTCCCACAACTCTAAAGCCTTAACGCTGAAATAGAAATTTTATCCCATAATTAAAAAAAATCAGAGGTATTCGTTGCCATCAATATTTGAGCAAAATTCTTTTCAGGAAATTCCTAAGAGGGCTGAAGGCGCCGCGAAGCGGCGCCAAAGCGCTCGTTTTTGTCTTATTTTGGTGAATTCCAGGGAAAATTCTGATTTTGACTGGTAATTTTTGAAAATAAATATTTTTTGAAGCGATTTTATATGCAAAATCTTAACAAGACTCACTAAAATATTCAAAAAAATTTCCCGGCGGGGATCAATTGCTCTTAACGATTTCTGCTTTTTGTTCTTATTTTTGTGAGCCAAAGAAAATTCCGATTTTTGGCTTCAAAAGTGAAAATAAGACATAAAAAAAGGACAAAATCTGTTAACAAAACCACTCACTTTCTTTCAAATTTTCCCCGGCAGCGCCTACCGGCACGCCGCCTCCCCTCTCCCCTACACCACAGAAAATAGTTTTGCTTGAAGTAGATACGGTGAAAAGCCTGGTGCAAGTTAAAGTGAATTTGATCAAAATTGTTCGGAAATGTTTAAATTTCTCATTTCAAGCCCCAAATTGCTCAAAAAAATTGTTTCTGGTGAGAAATATGTTGCAAATGCCGATTTGTTGAATAAAATGCGAGATTAAGCCTCAAACTACGTTTTAAAAAATGTTCTTATTTTGGACCCCAAAATCTTATTTTTTACCTTTGATGTCCTTATTTCCGAAAAATTTCGATGCCACCTCTGGTCTAAATAGTCTTTTTAACTTTTACATGATATATTATTTGGCTTCTGCTTTGCTTTAAAGAGCTAGAGCCAAAAACCGAGCGGTTGTATACTCATCATCATATTGACTACTCATTCATTCGTCCCAATTCACATTCAATAAAAACGATTTACCAACAAAAACCAAATAATTTATCGCCATAAATCAATGCTTTAAGTATCGTCGTGTACAGAGTTCTATACATGAATTTCCTTCCATTCTCTTTACGCTTTTCAAATGCGCCCATTCCACGCCCTAATTTTAGTCGAGGTTCTCCGTTTGAATTTCGCGATAATCGCCTAATTTCAACGCACAAACGGTCTTTTTCACTTTCAAAATACAGAATTTATTATATTTTTTTCAGCAAAAGCCTTTATCAAATTTTGGACGTTCCTCCGACGGCGTCAAAAGAAGAGATAAAAGAAGCTTATTACACTTTGTCAAAAAAGGTTCAAATAACTATTTGTAAAATATAACTATGACTTGGTTTTGGTACTTACATAGTATGGACGCGATACATTAGGGTAATCGAAAATTCCATGTAATTCTCGGACCGCAAAAATCCGATTTTAGCTGGCCACAAATTTCTGGGCCTGCAAATGTCATGTAACACAACTGTCGACGAACGAACATTTTTCACATAAAAATTTACAGTATCATCCCGATGTTATTGGTGCCAATGTCTCATCTGCTCATAATTATTTGGAAGTCAAAGAGGCTTATGAAATTCTATGTGATGAAGAGGTAAGAAATAAAATATTATTTATTTTTACTTTTCTTGTTTATTCTACAAATTTATCATTTGAAAAGATATGGTCGGCCCTGAATGGAAATAGAACATTTATCGAATTATTTTCAAAAACAGATTTTTGCATATTTTGGTTTTTAGGAATTTTTCTCACAATAAAATCGAAAAATGCACCTCCAAGACACTATTTTTCAATTTTTACACCCCTAAAAATTGCCTTTTTCTTACTTGAAATTCAAAAAATTTCTCCTTGAAAAAAATGCCTACCCATGACAAATGGTTCAACTCCGGGCCGCCTACTTAAGGATCCATTTTTTTGTCAACCATTCTTTAAATTGGTATCATTCCAAGGTTCTTTATCTGGGTAAGGGTAAGACATGTAAGCTATTGTTAGCGATTAAACATCATCGATGAAAATCAGCTAGGAATTGAGCTATTTTAATTTTGTTTTTCGAATGAATGCTTCAATTGGTTTTCATTTAGAAGCGTAATGAGCACGACCGACGGTTAGCAGTGGTAGAATTTCGTCGGAACCGATCACTCGCAATCGAACGCCATAAAATTTATCCTTTCGTTCATTCAAATGAAACACGCAGTGAAAGTCAAAGGGGCGCATTTCGGCAGAGTCTGTCCAACATAACGGTGACACATTAATCTTTTCGGGTCTCGGTCTTCAAAAAAAGACAAGTCCCGGATATGAAGGTCTGGCTATGCCAATAACAGGGACGTATCCAGTATTTTGGTCTTGGGGGTACCAATCGAAGAATCAATTTTTAGGTTTCAGGTCTAGCTCGGCAGCCTTCTTTTTTTTTAAATTTGTTATCAGAAATTTTCTTCAATTTCTTTGTTTTTGGTGTTCTTTTTTATGACATCTGCGGCGGTGCCGATAGGAGCGACGGAAAATTTTTGAAAAATTTATTGAGATTCTTATGGAAAATTAAGGACCCCAAGTAAATTCAAATGATTTTGGGCAAGGGTTTTGTCGCAATAAATCTTTTGAAAAATAAGTTTTTGTAGGCAAAAATAAGTACATTTTTCAAACCGTTGTTCGAGCGTTTTATATCGCATTTTATTCAACAAGCAATTTGAGGGCATGGAAACAAAACAAAAAAACCAATTTTATGCGTGGGGAGGGGCGCGGCGGTGCCGATCGGCGCTATGAAAAATCGGAAATTTCTCTTTAATCTCATAAATCAGTACAAAATAAGTGCATCGAGTTCAAATAAGTACCTTTACGGAATTCAAAAAATTAAATTCATTAATTTTATGAATGTTTTAGCCCTCTGTCGAGTCTTTGTCCAATGCTTTCCTTTCTGCCTCCGCCCATTGGCGTTGCCCTTTTTACAATCCGACAGAAGAGGCTCAAAAACAAGAAAAGGAAGCGAAGTTTCTGAGATGGTTCATAGTTTTATTCATTACTTTCCTTTTTGCTTATTATGTGTCTTTGCGCTTTTTTGCTCACAAAAGGAAAAACTCGGGCATAAATTTGCATTAATTTCTGGCCTTTCTCAACTCTTACTTTTCGTCGTCAGCGTTACTTTTGTTAATGGTCCGTCCTTATCGAATTTTCTTATCTTTCCATTTTGTCTATTCTTTTTTGGATGGGTATGGATCCCAGGGTTAGTTGATGGTAATGGCGGTTTTTTAGTTAAATGAAGGCTATCCTAAAAACTGAAGCAAAAACGGTAATCTGCACACAAAATACATAAGAATAAATATTAATTAAAAAAACGCATTTTTAAAACTGAGCAAAAGCTTAAACCAAGTCAAAAAAATTGAAGTTTGACTAACAGATTCAAATTATACCAAACCAGGGTGATAAAAACGATGAAATAACCCAAAATTTTGTCGCTTTACCTTTAAACCGATTAAAAGTCGTGAAAAATGGTAAAAAAAATGACCCAAACCAGCCTAAATCGATAGCTCTCTACGAGTTGATCTAAGCTGGTTTGAACTCGACCGAAGCCCAGATTTAGAAAAATGCAAAAATTGAGAAACTAAGAATTACCGATTTTCTTGATTGGAAAATAGGGTGTCCGAAATTCCGGACTTTTAATTTCGTCATCCGGTTCCATCCCTGGTACGTACTCCCCCCAATGGCCTTTTCGCCTAAACTTCCTCAAATTTAGCCTAATTTTTCTTAAGAAACATGGCTATATTTTTCAAAATTTTCTCTGGCAGCGCCTATCAGCACCGCCATTCCCTCGTTCTACAGATGGCGGGCGGGAGCAAAAAAAAGGTCGTCGGTACCCCTTCCAAACCAAAATCCTTCCGGTTCCATGTTAATATCCGCAGGCCGGCCAGTCAAAATTTGGCAATGTCAATCAGTTTGTAATGCCCCGTATTGTTTCCGAGGACCTTTTTGATGTACTTTACTGGTCCCACAAAAAAACTAATAATTTATGCGCTTTCAAGACCTAATCGGGAAAATATGGATCATAAGGCCCAGAGCCAAAAACACGTAAAACCAATTTTATAGGTTTCCTTAGGTGCTGAAAACGATAAAGCGATCAAAAAAACGATTGGGAAACATGTTTAAACCTGTTTTTGAACCGGTTTAAAGTCGTGAAAAATGGGTA
>JAKKIK010000774.1:0-23541 GCA_024500135.1 Heterodera carotae | reverse complement strand
TTTATTTGGTGGTTATAGACTAACAGGGTTTTTAGAAATTGGTATACAATGTTAACTTTTCATATAAACAATTAAACCTTATAAAATTTGAATTATATATAAGTTTCAGCTCGACGAATTTTGGTTTTCCCATTCTTGGCAGGTAGTTAATTTTATGCATAAAATGTTTATGCTGAGTGTATTTTTGAGTTTTTTGTTAATGGAATTAAATCTTTACGAAATTAATTTTTTTACTTTGTAGATTTCTGTTTTACTCTTTTCTCGTAATTTCCGGCGATTCATCAGAGCATGTTTGCTTAAGAGGCGAACTTTCTGTTTTTTACACCGAACATCAAATTAACTTACAACGCACTTTATTTAGAATTTGCATTTTTTGATATATAAAAATAATGAATATTTAGTTCTTAAAAAGCCTTTAAACATGGCACAATGCGTTGATATTGGCATTAAATATAATATCATTTTTGCTGTCTGTCTAATTTAAATTGCAAATATTTTAGCTTTATTATTAAAAGATTTTGCTTATCTTCAGATTTAAAATATTATCACCTATACAAAAAGAATCATTTAATATCTTAAAATTAATCAATAGCCTTTGTTTAATTATAAGTTTACCCTGTTGATAATTGTTCTATGTGTTTTATCTCTATCCGACGTTAAAGACATAATTTAATTGTTTTTTAACAATGATAATTTTTAAGAAGTTTTTTAGGTGATTCTCTTCATGTCCTTCAAAGATCTTTTGTGATTTTCGTTTTTGTCGAATTGAGTTTTAGGCAAATTTCGATGACGTTACAAAGCTTTTTATTTATTTTTGGCTAAATTTTGCATTTTTTCAATTATTTTAGTGAAAAATCTACACGTCATTTCTCACAATACTTGCTTTTAGCAATTATTGTTTTTAATGTAATAGGTTACTTAAAATAATTTATTTACTGGCATTATTTATTATTTTAATTGACTTCATCATCTTTTAATTTAAATTCTCTTAATTTTTCAATGAATAATTTAAAGTTTTTGCAGTATTCAATAACCTAACAAATGCATTCATTTTTATTTAATTAATTGCAATTTATCTTTATGAAATTTATTTTCTATATAACTGTCTAACAAACTTTTTTAAATATTTTTGTGTGTAATCATTTTTTTCACTTTGAAGATGGTGTGCAAATTAATGTTATTCCGTCCATTGTATAGATATTATGTATAACTTTAATTCTTTAAAACTATAACATAAAGGTCTTTTATTTGTTTAATTTTATTTCTCATTCTGTTACATTACTATTTTTAAATTTTTTATAAATACTTTATTATTTTTCATCATAAAGGAGGAATTGACGTGATAACTCGAACCAATTATTGGCTACATATCTTTATATTACTTAATTTATCCGCGTCCGCTGGCGGTGGTCCTGTCGTTGCTGCGCGCGCCTTCCGAACACACCATTTGTACAGGCCGCACGTACAGCGGCTTCGTCCTCTACCGCACATGCTGCTTCTGTTGTTGATTTTTTTATATATAATTTATTATTTTCCTTCATAAATTATTTTCATAAGAGGTAGGAATTGACGTGATAACTCGAACCAATTAAAATTTTTGTTAGCACTTATGTTTATATTACTTAATTTATTTAAATATAATTGTTTGTAGAAATTAATCATTAAATTTTTATCTTGAAATTTCGTCTAGAAGATTTAATTTTTTCCTAGGAATCAACTTAATCTTTATTTAATCAACAGTTATTCTTTTTAATAATTCTAGTTGTTAATTCATAGTTGGTAAATCCGCCGGATTTTTTTCGATGTTTTTTCTAGGAAGTCAGTTATTTATTTTACAAAAGTCAATACTCATTATACTTGCTTTTAGCAATTATTGTTTTTTAATGTAATAGGTTACTTAAAATAATTTATTTACTGGCATTATTTATTATTTTAATTTACTTCATCATCTTTTAATTTAAATTCTCTTAATTTTTCAATGAATAATTTAATGTTTTGCATTATTCAATAACCTAACAAATGCATTCATTTTTATATAATTAATTGCAATTTATCTTTATGAAATTTATTTTCTATATAAGTTGTCTAACAAACTTTTTTTTAAGATTTCCCAATTTGGTTGAGTGGACCTTGCCTTCTCTTTATGTACATCTGTTTGTTATTTTTGCTTGCAAATTGTGCATAAAAGCTTTGTTTAAAAAATATTAGTTTTTTATATTTCTATTTTGGTATTTTTTTGGCGAGGCTAGAATCATTATTTTAGTTGCAGAAAAGCCAATGTAAATTTACAGTTGATAATCATTTTGGGTTCATTTCAAATGTATTTTTTAATCAGATATGGATTTACTTATTGTATCAATATGCCAAATGCTTTCAGTTTTCTATTGTGTCAATTTTTAGAGCTACGGTATTAATAAAATTTTTTTTTAATATTTTATGAGCCAACTTTTGGGTTGCAATCCTTTCAAAAAACTTTTATTAATACTTTATTTTTAATAGTTACTTAGATTTGCCAAATTTACTTAAAATAAAAATGTTTTGATCCAATAAACAGAAGTAGCTGCTTTCGCTCATATACTTTATATTTCGTCGACTTAAATTCAACATTAGAATGATAACAAACGATTTAAAATTGCAACACTCTTGTGCCTCTTCCTCACTAAGAAGCTGAAATAACGCCCAAGCATCATCGAAAAGATTTTAGTTTGTTATTCTTGTTATTTTTGTCAGATAAATTTTTTATATCACATAACAACAAAAAATTTAAATTCTTAAAGACTTTTCGTGCTTTACTTAATTTTTATATTTATAACCATTTCATCTGACTCTTGTCAAATATTCTTTAAGCAGCAGTGCCGAAATGCACATTTACTAATTTTTCACAGATAATTGCTGTCACTTTTTCATAATTAACCCATTTTAAATTTTAATTATAGTCAAAAATTTTTATTTTTCTTATATTTATATAACATTTATTCTAGTAACACTTTATAATTTCTTTTAGATCGTAAATTAAATTGTTTTGGTTTAATTTATGTAGATATTGCAGCTGTCATTGGTATTTAAAGTTGCATTATAATTCGAAGGTTATAATTGCACTATCTAAATAACATGCTAGTTTAATTTTTTCGTCTTAATTTATTCCTGCTTTTAAAGATATTTTAAATTTTTTAATTTGAGAAAAATATTTTAATTTTTATGCCAATGCCCATGCTAATTTGTTATTATGTTTTTCTTTGTTTTTTGATTTTTTGGTTTTGTTTTTCTGATCATATCTTGTAGAAAGAAATGTGCACGTAAAAGTTCATACCTTCCAGGGAAGTAAATATATTGAAAAAAATGATACATTACTCTGTTTTGTTTCGCCAAATTAATTAGAAATTAAATTATAATCTTGAATATTCTTTCAGTGTTTATTGCCATGAAATTTCAACCGAAGCATCTTTAATACGTCTTGGTTTCATCTTGATTTCATTTTTATTTTCAATTTTGGTTATTACAAATTTATCATAACATTCTGTCAATTAAATTTTATTTTGCATTGCGTTTGGACGGGTGCTTATTTATGTTTCTTATCTTATGACTAATATTTAGATTTTGCTTATTTTTAAGCTTGTAATTTTGCATCAATGTTTTATTTTCACTTTATGTTATTAACTTATATATACAATTTCGTGTAAATTTTTTTGAATTAGTGCCGCTGTTTTGGTCAGTTTTTTTTGAATAGCAGTTTTCATTAAACAAGTTTATTCTCTATTTTTATTTTCATAATAATAAGTTGACCATGTTCTCAATCAAAATATTTTATTCTATTTTTATTTAATTAATTATAAATGAAAAAACCAAAAAACTTTGATTTTTCACCGCAATCAATCTTTTTCTGTTAGTGTCTCGTCGGTTTTTTTTGTCGAATTAATACAGATTGCATGCAACGAAACCTCTTTGTATATGGTGTGGAATTATTGGTGCATCAGTTTATCGAGTCGTAAATCAGTCTTGTAAGATTTCGATTGTTCTCGTTCCTGTCAATAAAATTTTGATTTTGTTAAGTGATTTTTTAAATTTATAGGTTTTTGAATTTGCCGAATGCCGATCAAGTAAAAGACTATGTTGTGGAACGGAACTTTTTTATGTTTAGAAAAGGCAATGAAGCTTGGGTAAACTTTTTATAAGCCATATGCTATGCAGATAAACTTTTAATTTTGTTAACAGTTATTAATTTTGAAATTTTTTTTTACTTTTAAATTTTCATAGGTTTTGCCCAAAAAATTTATAAACTTCATATTTTTTTAACAATGTAATGATCACGTTTAATTAATAAGTTTTGATAAAAATAGTTATTTGTTACTATTATATTAGCATTTATATCATTTTATCAAATTTAAAGCTAATAGTTGGATGTTTTATAGGCATTGATTTGTTCAGATCAGAACGACAAGGGCGTATTTCGGCATTGATGAGCGATTTAATAACTGTGCCAACCTTTGCCATTTTCAATTTCTTTAACACTATCCTTTTTTTTCTTACCATTTATTATTAAAATTTAAATATCATTTCTATAAATTTGTTTAACATTTGTCTTAATTTAATTTACCTTTATTTTTCGAAAATTAAGCCAAAGTCACGGGCTGATTCGGCATTAACTTATTTATCTGGCCGTAGATTATCTTTTCCGTAATTTTTCGAGAAAATAAATTATTCTTTTTTTCCAGACAAACATTTCCTTTAGCAAAGTAGTTTTCCATATGTATAATAAGCCTTCTATAACACACTTGCAGATTATTGATGATTTATCGTGAGATTATACAAACATGGAATTTAGGTTAAAATAATCCTAATGTTTGATAATTCTAAGTCTTTTTATTTTGGCTTTTGCAATATTTTCATATCCTCTCATTATATTATATTGAAATTCACAATAATAATCCACGTCGTACGAAGTGCATGTGAAACATTCCGTCTTTAATGGCATGTTTTTTTCTTGCGAATTTACGCCGGTTTTTTTTGTATCGTCAATTTTCAAAATTTATTATTCATCTATTCTTTAATAAGTTATAATAAAGTTTATTCAATTAGCCATCAGTCTGAAATAATTCATTATAATGAATAAATGTCTTGCATAAGATTAATAGATATTTGAATTGCAACTTTTATTCTATCGCTCCTTTCTTCAATTTTTTTCAATCTATTGTTTAAGTCTTGACAGATAAATCATAATTCAAATAGACATTTCCGTGTGAATGAGGTAATTTTTTATTTTATATATTTATTATATATATTTTTTTATTTGACAAAAATGTAAGTTGCATATTCTATTTTTCATTTTTTGGCTTTTGGAAAATTTCATCTCCTCTCATTGTATTATATGAAGTTAAAAATAAGAATCCAAGATCAGATAAAGGGTATATGAAACGTTCTGTCCTTAATGGCATATGTTTTTTTTGCGGTTTTATGCCGTTTTTTTCGTGTCTCCAATTATTGTAGAATTTTTTGATACAAATTAAATTTTTTTGCTGGCGGTTGTTATGATTCGTGTACATAAATGCTAATAAAATCGTGCTCATCAAGCAAATGGGGATCGGCTAAATTTATAAATTTCATTTTTGTCATAATTCTTGTTTATTTCATTTGTACTATTTCAATTTTTCCATATGAAAATAATTTTAATAACAATGTCGAGTGGACCAGTTGTATTGGCAATCGAGACGCGATTTGTGATTTATAAATTGAGTACGGAATTTTAATGATAAAGGCTAGTCTGAAAATCCAAAATTCACTGACAGTTTTTTAAATGTGTTATTTGTACTAGTATATTCGTAATAATTGAATAAAAGCAAAAGTCAATTAATGGTTTAGTTACGCATTAAATTAGAATGGTTACGCCTCCTTCTTAATCACATTTGCTATTTTGCTTGTTTATGCTTGAAAATTACCTTTTTTTGATTTTAAAAGTTTTTAATTTTTCTTCACTAGTTTATAATTCAATAAATTTAAGACAACGTTTATTTGTAATAGTTGAATATTCTTTTTAAATAATAAATAAAGAAATATAAGGCTTACATAACCAATTCTTTCACTGTTGTTTCAACGTTAAATTTTCGGCTTTAGCGCTTCTTAAAGTTCTGATGAATCTTTTATATTGTATTTTTTCGTTTATTCTTTCTCATAAGCACGGCCTTTTTTATTAATCAATAAGAATTTTTACGAATTATTTTCGACAGTTATTATTGTTTTATGTTAAATTTCCATTGGCGTTGTATCTCCAAGCAGAGCATATTATTTATTGTGCAAATTAACCAGGCATTTAGTTTAATATATGTATAATCCCTGCATCTGACACTTCACTTAGTAGGCAAATGAAAACCGAGATGACATTGGTGCGATTTGTTTCATTGCTGCTTTAGAGTCATAAGAAAAAAGAACTAAAAAATTTAATCAGCATTAGGATTAACATTTTTTTATTTTCATAAGTCAAAGTACAATCGAATTAATTATTTATTTTTATTTTAATAATATACTATTATTATTAGCTTTATTTATATATTGTTTAGGTAGGCATTAGAATTTTAATTCTATTTATCAGTTTAATTTTGATTTAAAAATTTATGTAATTACACGTTATGTGAACTTTAAAGTAATGGTTTAAGACTTTTAACAAGAATTTCATGATTAGTTTATTTGAAGTGAATCCTTGGGTTATTTTATGTCGTTTAAACATTGATATATTTGATAACTTTTTTATTAACAAATTAATGATAAGTTTAGTTGATATTTATCATTTTAATATCTAGTTTTTAATATAAAAGTTTTATGTTCTATTGAAACGAGAAATTCAAAATTTGTGATGGAATCTTTATTCACCAATAGGATTCACTGCGTGTTAGGATGTGTATCCTATCACTCGTTGTTTTTTTCTTATACAGTTTGAATAATAAAGAAATGCTCGTCTGAGAGCATAAAATGCCGACATATTTTGTTTAAAAGTTGCGTCTCTTAATTTTTACTTTGGTTCAAACAAATTTTATTATTTATAATATTATATTTAGCATTTCATAATCTTGTGTTTTTATTGATTTTTTTTTTGGTTTGGTTCCTAGTCCAGTTAAAGAATTAGTAACTTTTTTTGAATTATAAAGTGTTTTACTTTTCCAAATTTTCAAAACAAGAAAAATCTGAATTCACTTTTTTGATCGATTCAAAATTAAATTTTATTTTTTCTAACATTGAACTTCTATTGCTGAATGGCAAGAAAAGTTCATTCACTTTGAATAAATTGTTGATGTTTAAAATTTTTGTAGTTTTAATTATCAAAGATTTAAAAATAATTTTTTTCATTATCAAATTTAAGTTAAGTGCTTTGTCAATAACCTTTTTTATCATTACAATAAACTTATTTCAATTAAATATATTTTTTAATTTAGTTATTTAAATGCTTTAAGCATTCTTTTTTGGTTACTCTTAATCGTTTTGCTGTAGGGTTATGTTCAATATTACATTGTTTTGATTTTCGATTAGATATTGTTTATTCAATTTATATTGAATACTATTTTCAGATACATATGTTTGTTGGCAAGATTAATTTTTTTTTTAAATTTTGATATGGTGTAACTGTTGGTTTTCAACCCTTTAATTTAAGTCCTATTTTTCAATTCCATGTACATGGCTCCTTTCTTGCGACGATATTGTGCTTTGGGTTGTTGTATATGTATATGCAAAGCCGCATAAATTTGTCATAACTGATAATCAATTATTACTGTTAGACAATTATAAGTTAGGTTATAAATATTTGTAAATAAAGTTACATTAATAGATGAAGTAATTAGCTAATTTTATTCTATCTAAAATTTATATATTGAATCAAAACGAAGCTATTAATATTTTACAATTAATGAATGCGAATCGTCGCGTCTTCTCTCCGTGTGTGATGATCACTTCAATCTTCTGCCCGTCTTGCTGCGTCAAAGTTTTAACTTTATATAGTTTTTGTGATAAGGTTTTAGTTTAAATGATGACAAATTTTTTCAAAGATATTTAAAGATATGCTTTTGCAGTCATAGGTGAGTTATTTGCTATACAATTCACATTTATTGTCCGGTTTTAAATGCGTTGATTATTTTTTTACATAATAATAAAAAGTAAAGAAATAGTGCAAATTAATTCAAGCTTTAACTAATGAAGGTAAACCTTTTGGTTCTTGAAGAAGAAGAGAGGGTGTCCATTGCGTATACTGATAGATAAATTGAATATTTTATCGTTTGGAGTTTTTTATTCTTATTCCGGCAATTATTAGTTTGGTTATAATATATTTGTAATAACGTACAAAATAATGCATTAATTAGCTTATTTTTATTTTATTTAACGATTTGTTTTTATGACTCCCTATGGCAGTATATTTAATTAATACACTTTTAATTTATTCTTTTGCGTTTTAAAGTGCTATTTAATTATATAGTAATATTTTTATTAATATTTAATTTTGATTTTTATTTTATAAAGTTATTAAATTGAAAAAAGTTTCATTTTTGATGAATTTTATTATTTTGTTATTAAATTTTATTGCGATATTTACTCAATTTATCATTATCTTCTCTTTTGTTGCTGAAGTACATATAGTCATTTTTATACTTTTAGAATTAAAACTCTCTTGCTCTATTTGTTATTGAATTTATATAAAAGTTTTGTTTTTATTTAAGCTGGGACGATGAATCAAAACAAAGCTATTAATATTTTACAATTAATGAATGCGAATCTCTCGTCTTCTCTCCTCGACTGATGACAAGTTTTTTCAAAGATATTTTAAGATATTCTTTTGCAGTCTTAGGTGAGTTATTTGTTATACAATTCACATTTATTGTCCGGTTTTAAATACTATGATTATTTTTTTACATAATAATAAAAAGTAAAAAAATAGTTCAAATTAATATAAATTTATTTCATTTAGTTCCAATATTAATATTTGCAAAATTAAATTTATTTTGATTTAGATTTTAGCTGGATAAAACAGAAATTCTTTCTTCGGTTGCATCTTAACATATACTTGGGTGCTTTTTGTTAAATACCGACAATCTTCGTTTTTAAATTACTTTTTATATTTTTTAACCACAATATTTACAACTAATTAATTATAACATATTTCCAAGGTGAGTTATGATTATGTAATCCAAAAATAATGCACTCACCGTATCAGCATTTTGACAACGAATAGCCCAATTGGTTCTTTTGCTAATTGTTTTAGTTTTTGTTTTTACTGAGATCTTATTATAAAATTATACAAAATTATCCGTTACATCAATTGTTATTGCATTTTATGTCGCTTAAACATTGATATATTTTAAAGAACCTTTAAATTAATGATAACTAAGAACTTGTTTATTTGTTGTTGTTGTTTTTTTATTGATATTAATATCTGTTTTTAAAATAATTTTTTCTGTTTGCTGGAACGATAAATAAATTGTTAGAATGTTTATTCCCCATGTTAAATTGCTCATTTCTTTCTATTGTGCTTTTCAAAATGTGTACAGCTGTTATCATTTTTATTTAAAAGTATGTTTTAACAGAATTTTAATTTTACGTTTTTATTTGGAATAATTTTGCCAGTCTGTCCTTTGTCTGACATTATTTAAATATGATTTTTTTTACTTGGTTTGGGCACGTTAAAAAGAAATTTCATTTGTTTTTTACTAATTTATAGCTTAGCATTTAAAAATTTTTTAATTTTTAATTAAATTTAATACATGTTTCTTTCTGCTATGCTTCCAAAACAAACAGTATTTTCTAAGCTGAAATATATTGCTTAATAAATATTGGAAATCTAAGTCACATAATTCACTCGTATTTACTTTTTAAACATTTGTTATAATTATTAGTCTTTTTTAATATTTTATGTAGATATCCTGTCATTCTACTATTTTTTTCGTGATGAGCGCCTTTGTAGGTAAACGTCCTGCAAATGGTGGTTTTCACTCGCATCGGAAATTCTTGTGCCTTTCGCTGTGCTTAGGCAATCTAAAAATTATAATTTGTATTAAAGTATTCTTTTAATTTTATTTATTTCATTATATCATTTCAAGTATCAACGTTTATTCGAATTTACTTGCTGCTGAGAATTTTTAATATTAAATTTTTAACTTAAGGATAATCCTTGTAATATGTATTTTGTTTTTCTTTACGGGTATAAATTATATCACCATTTCTTTCTTCGACTATAATTTTAGTCAATATCTATTTATCTAAAAGACTACCCTGAGTTTCAGTGGAATTTATTTGCTCGCCACATCAGGATAATTTGTCAATTTCATTAGTTTTGCCCAGGACTCCAATTTCTTATACGCTGCTTCGTCCGAAATTCTTTCTTTAATGAATTATTTACTTTCATAGAATGTCATCATAACTTTCTACTTTATTAAATAATAAAATAATTTTCTTTCTTTTGTCATTGAGAAGAATTGCAAATTCAATAAATGATTTTTTTAATATTTATAATTCAAAGAGCATTTTTATAATTTTTTTATCTGAAATCACTTTTACAATTATGTGTTGTTTACTGTAGGTTGTTTGAAATTTCCAACGTATGGTCAATTCTAAAAGTTTTAGCTACTAATCTGTATCAATAAATAACAATTTCATAAAATTTAAATGTTGAAGTTGTAGTTATTGTATTTAAGTTAAATAAATATTATTGATTTACTGTCAAAAATTGTAATTCTTGTATTAATACAGTCTTCTTAAAGTTACAGTATTATAGTAAGACAAATTTTTCTAATATTAAATAAAAATTATTTATATTACATGTAAATATCAATATGTTGTGGCCATAATCTATGTTAAAATATTTTTTTAATTATATTTATTTTCATTTTATCATTTCAAAAAACAGCTTTATGTATTTATTAAACCAAAGTTTTTGAAATTTTCTTCCATTATACTATTTTATTAATTTTGAATAACTGTATTATTTCTTCATCTTATTTTAATTTAAATTTTTGGTTTTGATAAAATAAAATCATATCATAATCACCAGCTTGTCTTGCTTAAATCTTTTTCCATTGGTTAATATACAAATACAATGTTGTTCTGATGATTGACACGTTTTTCTATCTTAAATTGCTGTATTGCTTTTAGAACAAAAGAAAACTGATTAACAACGATTTAAATTTTATTTTAATTTTACTAAACAGTGTATATTATGTGGTTTTTAATTATATGTTTTTATTGGTAAATCCCAATGATTTTGTTTACAAAAAATTCGTATTTGAATACTCTTAATTAAAAAAATTTGTTACTTAAAATATAAATAAAGCAAAGATTGCCATTAGACTTTTGAATTTATTTTGATAATATCTTCATCAATATTTTTATATTATTACATGTAACAAATTGTTAAATAACTTTGATTAAGCAATTTAATGACTCATTCGCAAAATGCTTTTTTTTATTTTATTTTGTTTGAATGATATTTTTTTATTCTCTTTTTTGAATCAGGTCTCCTCCTTTCACGGGTCCCTCGGGAGTTTACAAATTTGTGAAGTAATTTTAAAATTGCTCAAATACGTACTTCAAAATTTGTCCGAAGTCTTCCAGGCGTTCGCAACCTGCGGCTTAATTGTATGTTACTAGGCATTTGGTTTTTAATTTAATATAGCGCTAATATGGTGCTTTTATCTTTTAGTCCAATGTACTGCCTGCTGGAATTAGATGTTTTCTATTTGGTTTTACTCTTTTATTTCTATTCAAAATTTTAACTATTTTTTTCTTTATGTTTTTTCTTTATCTATGAAAATATATTCGCGGAACCTCAAGAATAATGTTGTAATATGATGCATATTCACTTTTTAAAAGCAACTAACTTTTTTGGATTATATTTATGTAACATTAATCAACGGGTTTTAATTACCTTTATTTTCTGATTTGATTGAATTTTTTCAACCTGAGCTTGTTATTGGCGGTTCCACATTAAATAGTTTTTAGTACATAATTAATAAGTGTTAGGTCCGCTTTCCAGGATTTTTGATTTGTATAAAAACAAGTTTTAAAATATTATAAAAATGTTTATTTTATAATATGTGCATTTCATATTTAAATAATTTTGTAATTTCTTAGTTGTTTTCAACCTCTTACACATTTGTTTTTTAATTGTTTTGATTAAACGTCGGCTGTTTTAGGTTTTATTTTTAATATTTTCCTAAAGAACTTTTATTAGGTTTGTGATTTTATTCCTATATATATTTTAATAAACTTATTTGAACCTTTTTAATTTTTTACATTTCTTTTATAGACAATTTTTATGCAAGGCTAATTTCAGTTGTTTAGTTTCTTGTATAAATTTTTTATTACTTTTTTTTTTGTTTATTTATATTAATAATGCTTTAAATCAAGTTTGTACATGAGTGAAGAATGCCGATAGGCACCTTGACGGTTTTCTTGGCGTAGCTGCCACTTGATATCCACACTCTTTTGCAGAAAATAGCCTTAAATTCCAATGATGTTGAAGCATGTCACAACTTTTCTTAATCTTTTTTTTTCTTCCGCCGCGTCATGAAAACGACGTATTTAGGTATCTACAGTCATGGTCATAAGTTTAACACCACTCCAATAAAATTTGCCGAAATTTTAAAAATTGACCCATACAAAATTCAACAAAAAGCAAATGATAAGTGCATTATACCATTCGATAGCTTATTCAAAGGGCTTTCTAATGATATCAAATAAGCGTAAATTCATTTACTTTGCCGGATATGCGATTAGGCTAATTGTAACAGACCCTTATTTTTGGGTGGTCATATGTTTAACACCATGTCACGTAACTTTTTTTATAAACGAATTAAAAATATGATATAATTCATGATAATGTAACTTTTGATACTGATCAAAAAAGGTAATTGCTCCAAGTTGATCAGACGTCTCCTTCATGGAGATCCGGAACCCCCAAAACACAGCCAAAAACGGGGAAATTTCCGGAAAAAATTCCGGAAGGCCTGGAAAATTTTTTTAGAAAAAAAAGAGCAGGTCCATTGGATAGCCCACAAAATGCATTTTCATTTTTTAAAAGCAACGAACTTTTTTGGATCATATTTATGTAACATTAACCAACGGGTTTAATTATCTTTATTTTCTGATTTGATTGATTTTTTTCAACCTGGGCTTGTTATTGGCGGTTCCACATTAAATTAGTTTTTAGTACATAATTAATAAGTGTTAGGTCCGCTTTCCAAGATTTTTGATTTGTATAAAAAACAAGAAACATTTAAATTATTTTTTTAGAATATTATAAAAAATGTTTATTTAATAATATGTGAATTTCATATTAATTTAATCAAGAGAGAATGATACTGTATATGATGTAAGTATTTGTTTAGTCCGAGATAATATTTACATATACGAAAAATTATCCAGTAGTTCGCTATGTGTTTATTATTATATATAGTACTATATTGAAGTTATTTTATTTAATTATATTTAAATTTCTTAATTATTGTTACAATATTTTTTGTTTTTGACGATATAACTTGTTCCCTTGCCAAAGCATCCATCGGGGCCCAATGGTGGCAGCCGCCAACAGAATGCCCACAATTCCAATGATCGAATCAACATGAAGGAAGGAAAGATCCATTTATTGATATACAATTTGAATGCAAATTATTGTAGTCATTTTGTATTCTAATCTAATATTCTTTTCCATTATGTAATGTGATTAAAATTACAATATAATATTTAGAGTCTAGAGGATACATTGCCATTCCTTTTGGTAAATTTTTTCTTTTATATTTCTGTTTTAGACAAAATTTAAATGTTCCGTGCTTTTTCAAATTGGCCAATCCAAAAGTCTGTTCTCTTACACCGCGGCGTTTGCGCTCTTTACTGCTTCCCTGTTTTTGCCACTTGAGAGGAATGTAAAAATGCTGAAAGAAAGGATGGCAAAGAATGTTTTGATCTTCGCATAATTTTGATGTTATATCTTTGTCCTAATAATATGTCGTCGGCTAGTGTGAATAAAGACGTAAATAACTGGCAAAAAGTAGACACTTTCCGCGACCCTTTTCATTTGTCACTTTTTCCGCCCAATCTCCCCATCCGTCCCCTTGAATTTGATCAAATTTTGCTATGTCATCCGAAGAGGGAGAAGTTCATGATGACGTTCACGAAGAAAATCCTCATGAGGCAAATCAACAGCCCGTTCGTCAACCGATCATTATTCGGGAGAAAGAATCAACCCCTATAAATAATGTTGGCTATTACTTTTCACATATTTTTTTTGTTTTTAAAAACCCTAGTGTGGAGTCGGATTTTCCGGGGGTCGGATTTTCCTGGAGTCGGAATTTCTGCTTGTGTCGGATTTTCCGTTGGTGTCGGATTTTCCGCTTGAGTCGGATTTTCCAGAGTCGGATTTTCAGGGAGCCATTATAATAGACTTTCGACCTTTATCCTCTTGTTCAATGTTGTCATCTTCGCATCATTTGGACGACATAATACATATATAAAATCTTTCTTTATTTGAACTGTGAGCAATATCTTTTTGTCTATTTGATAAGGGATGTTAGATGATCTTTAATTATAGTCGATTTAATAAACTAATTTTATTTTTAATTTAAAATTTATTTATTTTTCCTTGCATTTGTAAATTATTTATCTCGTAATAATCTTTCTTTATTTGTTGTTTTTATGCAACCGTATTATGAATTTATTATAATTTTCTAATTTGTAAAACAATAAAAAGACACGAAATAATGGATGTACATTTATACAAACAAGCAGTATACTTTAATTTTTACACTAATTCACCTTTTCGCGCTTTTAAATTGTCATTGTAATTTTTACTTTCCTAAATTTTCCAACAAGAAAATAATTCATTTTATTCATTCCTTTTGTCTCTTTGCATTGTATAATATATAACTTATATACCAACAATTTATTAAGTGAATTTTTTTGATAATTCTTTTAATAGAAGCTTTATGTATACACTTCAGATCAATTCTTGGTTTAGGACAAAAAAAAGGATGAAATTGGTCTGTGAAGAAGTCATCAATTGATTACTATGCCGAATTAGCAAAATAAATTTTTATAAAAAAATCCTGTTAACTCTAGAGAAATTTATTCAAATAAAAAAGGAAAAAAAAATTATTTTTTATTTATGTTATATTCAGCTGATTTTAAGTTTATTATCGATAAAATAGTCTAAAAAGCGAATTAAAAAATATTGAATCTTAGTATTTTTTTTTATCATTATTTTTGCATATTTTAATTTTTCACATTGAAGATTTTTTGCCAGCACTAATATTTCAATTTTTTATATTACTATATTTTTTATAAATACAGTCATTTCTGAACTAATTAAAAATTTTTATGAATAATTATTTTAGAATTTTTGGACCTTGTTGCATCAACTGGTTGGGCCAACTTATAGAATTAAAATAGTGGTATACTTAAACAAATGTTCTTTAAGTTAAGTCAAAGTAGTCATTTTCGTTATACTTTTAGAATTTTTCTAGGTGATTTTTATTTTTTGGATTGGGTTCCCTTTAAAGTTGTCTCACGTCTCCGCTTCTTTTTTTCTTTGCGAATGAACTTCTTACCGGTTTCAATCTAAATAGCATAAATATTTTTGAAATTAAAAATCCAATTAATTACGAATTTGCTGAATTCATAGATTTTTGTTTATCCAATTTTTTCTGTTTCTGGTTTGTAGCCATTTTTGGCATGAGTGCAACTTTTGTGTGCAAATTGTATATTATTTTTTTCTTTATTATAGAGACTGAATTACTTTTTTTCACAAACATTTAAGGTAATACTGGCGACTCAATTAAATAACATTACCCACAAATTATGTCGAAGCGTCACTTATTTATAATTCGATAATTTATTTTTTATTTATTTTTAATGTGGTAACACTTGAACTCAAAGGACAATTCTGAAAAAATCCTTTAATATATAAGTAAACTTGATTTATTTAAAAGTTTTTATTTGGATTGAATTATTGAGTTCGATGTATAGTTTTTCTCTTAGAAATATTTTATTTTATTAATTATTCATAATTTTAATTTTTGGTTTAATTAAAAATTCGATTAATTTTATGATTTCTGTTTTCTTGCAACAAAAACATATTCATCTGCCAAGAAGACATCCAACGACACTATGCTTGCTTTGAAAAATTATTTCAGATTTAAGATTAAATTTTTTTATTTCATTAAATAATCACGATTTTTATCTTTATTTTAATTATTATAATAACTTCTATTAAAGAGAATTTGGCAAGTTTAATTTCGTTTGATTTAATTTCTCAGTTCTCACAGTCACTGCATTCTCTGTTTGCATATGCAATACGTCCTTATCTAGCAAAAGTGTATAGATTTTTCTTTTTTAGTGCTTCACAAGTTTTTGAGGAAGATTATCTAAATTATGATATTTAGGAATTTGGCAGTATTAATTTCAAAGGGTACTTTATCTGAAATTTTTGAGGATCCAGTTTCCAATTTATTTGTGTCGCATTAAAATGTAATAAATTTAATTCATATTTATTTATTTATTTTTTTAATGATATGTATTATTTTTGTTTATTATACTTTGTTTACTTTGCTATATAATTTTTAATGTTATAAGATATTTCTATACGACCTAACCGTCACATAATTAATTTTTTTAATTCACAAGCTTTACTTCGATAAATTAACCTATCTTAAAATTTTCATTATATTCAAAGTTTCTTAATAAAGATACAAATAGAAAACTTAATAGGAAATGATAAAACAGCTTTTTACATTAACAGGCGTGGTCTATAGCTTCGCTTTAGCATACGCTGAAAGGCCGATGTGTTAGGATGTGTATCAAATAGTTGTTCATTGTTAATAAATATTATATATGTTATTTATACAAAATAGGCATTGTATATTTTATTTTTCATCTTTTAATCAATATTTTTGCGCTTTTAAATTGTTTGGTTTTTATTAATACTTAGCGCATTTAAGTTTCTTGCTAATTGGGATTTAAATATTAACCAAAATTAAATTTGCTTTGAAATTTTTTCGTATATTGCGGCGAGAATTAAAAATGCATGAAGTCATTTAAATAATTTCCACTATTTATTCAAACGAGTAAGAAGCAGAAACGAGGATTTGTTCAAGCACTTTTAAGCACTTTTAAGAACATTTCTAATAACTTACCACAAACTTTGTTTCGCATTTGCATTTTTTTGATCATAAAAAATATTGAATTTTTTTGTTTAAATTTTTTTTTAAATTCTAATTTTTGCATTGTTTTATCATTAGTTTTTTATATTAAAGATTAGAACATACTTTTGATTATGTTTTTTTAATTGTTTATACTATATTAAAAATTTTGAAAGGATAGTGATATCTACCAATCTAAACAAGTTTATATTCAACATTATTCAATAATTTATTTACGTAAAATTTTATCCTTGCAAGTAAAACAATTCTTGTAAATTTTAATACTTCTTAGATTAAATTAAAAAAGTAACTTAACTTTTAACTCACGACTTTTCATGTTTCCGTGGTTCTTGATACTCAATTTTTTGCACGGACTGATTTTTTATATTAAAATACTACATTTATTTACTAACATCTAATAATTTTTGTTTTGATTGTAAATTAATTAATTGGGTTTAATTTGTGTAGGTCGAAGAAATCTCAAATATTATGTAAAAGATGCAACCATAAGAAAATTGTGCACTTCGTAATAATTTATTATCATTTGAATGTAAACGAATAAAATGTAAATCCATTGAGCAAAATAATTTTTATAAAGATTTTCTTAATAAAAGATTGCAAGTCTTCCAACAAAATGGATAAATAATTGCTGCATATTTTTTAATTTTTTGCAGATTTGTTACAATTAATTAAATTCTTCACGAATTCAATGTAATCCAGTAATTATATTTATTACACGTGCATTTATTTCCAAATAAATTATTTCTGATCTTTAATCAAAAATACTTTTTCTATGTTTTATTTATAATATATTCATTGCAAAAAGACCAATAATGTGTCATTATTGGCACAAAAACATTTTTTTTATTAAACCGGGAATATAGGGACAATAATTTAATCTCCTCTCTGTAGGCAACATTCTATGTAAATTTTCAAAATTTTTACACATCTAGCTATAGCCTTTTTTAAAAAATTTGACGATTAAATTTTTAAGTAAATTTGTATTTGTATTGTCTATTTTATTTTATTTTTGTGACTCTTTGGCAAATGTGTGCTCCTATTGCGCATATATTTTTCATCAACTGCGCTAAAATTGAGAGGCATAGTACCAGATTATAATAATATTAAGTTTAAAGAGGCATTTAAATTTTTTGGAATTGTTATAAATTTTTATAATCCTATAATTCGTGCCACCCGTCTTTGGATCTCGTCATAATAATTTATTAATTAAGTTATTTTATAAATGATTTATTTTCATATGACATTTTTTAATTTATTTACATAATCTGTCCATAAACTTAGATAATTTGTACAAACCAAAGAGACTTATCCCAGTAACTAATATTCAGAAACGTTGGCTTTTTGACATTACTTTTTATTTAAATTGTCAGTTTGCCATTTTGTCATTTTTCGCTAATAAAATTTATTTTGCCTCATCCATTTTTCATTTGCATTTAATTTGATTAAATTTTTATTATCATTTTTTATAATTTTGGTTTGTTTCTCCAATTCCAAATTATTAACATTTTATTGTTTTTTTTTAGTTTAAGTTTTTATAGACCAATGTTCATGTTAATTTGTGGATCAAAAGGGACAGATAGAACTCTTTATTCACAAGCGCAAACTTGGTTAATTAAGCGTTGGGGACGAGGGGCAATTAGTGGGCCAGCACAATCAAAAATGATGAAATAAATAATTTTTTCATTCTTTAGAGATTTAAGTGGCTATTTATTTTTCATAATGTTTAGACAAATATTATTCTTATCTTTGTATAATTATTTTTTAATTTATTGTTTGTTCATTAAAAATGTTCTTATAAAAACACGAAAACACTGGAAAAATTGATGTCTTCTCTTCGGCGGGAGGACCGCAAAGCGCATTTTCATTAAATCCTTTTTTTAATTTATATCTTTATTACTGTAGCTTTTAATGTTTTTTCAAGTTTTAATCAAGATGTTACCTTTTATTTTTTGCTTTCTAGCAATATCTTCTTATTTAGTTATAATTTATTCACTATCCCATAAGGTTTGTATCTGGGATTCAAAATTGTACCGACTAGTTGTAACCAAAAGTATTTAGTTTCTTGGTAAATAATTTTATTCATAAAATGTTTAATTCGAGCGCATTTTAAGTTTCTTGTTAATTGGGATTTAAATATTAACAAAATTAAATTTGCTTTGAAGTTTTTTCTTTATATTTTTTCGTATATTGCGGCGAAAATTAAAAATGCGTTAAGCCATTTAAATAATTTCTACTATTTATTCAAACGAGTAAGATGCAGAAACACGGATTTGTTCAAAGCACTGTTTAAGCACTTTATAAAATGTTTCTAATAATTTACCAAAAACTTTGTTTCGCATGCTAAATTTAAGTTTTTTAGCTTGGGTTAATATTTAGATTTTGCTTAAATTTAAGCTTGTAAATTTGTCTGAACATTTTATTTTAACTTTTATTTATTTATTTAAACATTTCATTTTTTTTTGAATTAGTGCTGCCGATTTTGATCATTTCTGTTTGAGTTGCATTCATTAAACAATTTTCTCTATTCATAGTTATTTTTTATGTAATGAGATGTTCCATTCACTGTCATATTTATTTTTTTTCGTGGTTAATTTTTTTTTTTTTTGCATGCCATTTATCTTTAAAATCTGATAAATGCTATTTTCATTTTATTTAAGGAAAAATTTTAAGCTTTAACATTCTGCTACAAGTTTTGAATTGTTTAATTTTTTTAAGGGTGAACTAAATTAACAAGAATTGTAGATGATTAATAGCATTCAAGTTTTGTCATTCTTGGCTCGGTGTTTTGAAGATCTGATCTGCTGTTGCTTCTCGTTGGGTTTTAGTGTGACTGAGTATACTTTTTTATATTCATTTTATTAGCAAAAGTTTGTCCTTTTTTTCACTGAATATTATTATTTATGTTTTTAGCACTAAAGATATTGCCATTTTTTATGCTTTATATAAAATAACATCCTCTTCCAAAGTTGAAATGTAAAGGGCAAATAGCAAAAGTACCATTTTTTATGACTTTTTAATTGTTGACAAAGCAAGAAAACATTTAAAGTATTTAAAAAGTCATATCCTCTTATAGCTTGTCAATTCACTAGGTAAATATAGATTTATTTTTATTCATCATTTAATTCCGATTTCTCTTATAATAGCACAAATTTTTTCGAAATCAAATTCCAATTATGGTAATATAAGAATTTGTTGAATTTTAATATTTTAATAGCATTTAACAATTTTTTTGTTAATATTATTTTACATAAATCTGCTTTTTCCGGTTTGTTGGCAATTTCAAAATGACTCATCGTGATAGAGATTTTATTTATTATTACTATACATTAGCATTTCATTAATTTTAGACCTAATCGATTTATTAAATTATTTCGATAATCAATTAAAATTGCGATTTTTTTCAGCTCAACTTTTACCATTCAGCCATACTGCGACTTTTTATCATTATTGTTGTGAGTTCAACAAAAATCTAATCTTAAAATTGGTTTTTGTTAACATATTAGTTCATTTTTGCTTTTCAATCTCATGGCGGTGTCTTTGGCAAAATAATTCTAAAAGTCCAGTGATTAAATTAATAAGACTATTCATGTTAGCTCACATCTGTTGCTCTTCAGGCTGCAAAGCACTGTCGTCGTCGTCCACAAAGGCATCCAAAGTCTCCTCCAAAAATTCATCCGCATATTCCTCCACCCCAATAATTACATCATTGTTTATTTCAAATTTAATTATAAACTATTATTTTGATTTTTTTATTACAGAAAATATTACCATTCCTGATTTAAATCTTTGTGTAAGAATAATTTTTTTTGGTTGATTTAAAAGGAATTTATTAAGAAATTCTGTTTACTTTTCATAAAACTTTAATTTTATTGAAATCGTGTTTCAGCCCGTAGATATTCGAATCCATCTTGGATCCACTCGTAGGTACATTAAATGAATTATAAAAAACATGAATGTATTTTTTGATTTAGCTTTATGCAATATTATTTTTTATGATAGTTTTTTTAATATTTTTTTAACCACTGTGCTCTCCTGTTGAAATTGCATCTCGGAGCTGCTGCATATCACAAAAAGTTACATATTTTGAAATCAGCTGCTGTTCTATTTTTAAGTTTTTGGAATATTTCCATTTTTTTTTTTGCTGTATTTATATTTGCTGTGTTTGTGTGATGGTTTTGGATTACAATTTTGTAATTTTTTTTCTTAAGATAATTAATAGATTAATATTTTTTATATTTCGCTATTTGTAAGTCTTTGTGCGACATTTAATTTTTTGTCGTAGTTTATTATTTTCAGATACAGCTCGTCCAAGTGTGTGATTCAACGCAAAGCAATTTGTCCACTTGATTTTGGCAGAAAATATTATTTTTTTTTACAATAGCTGTAGTATTCAAGAAAACTTTCGAATTTTAACTCAATTCATCTGCATTTGTTTTATTTTTCCTTTTTTTTTTGCTATACTTCTGCAACAAGCAGGACGCTTCGATTTGACATAAAAGCTGCTTAATAAATGATACAAATCCATGCAACGACTCTACTTTCGCTGGTTGGAGATTTTCAATGCATTTAAAGTCTTTATGAACTTTTTGTAGGCAGATTATTTTATTTATTTATTAACGAATTTTTATCATTTAGATATGTAATTTTTTTTAGTTTTTGAATTGAATTAAGTTTTGTACCTTTACCATGTGCACCAAATTTAAATATCGCTCCTGACATAAAGTCATTGTAATAATATTTTATTTTGGATATTTTTCTTTTTGGCATCTTTAAAGTTCTCATAAATGTCACCAAATGTGCTGTTTGCTTTACTGAATCACGTTTCCATTTTGTGTGTTCAAATTATATTTTTATTTGAATTCTCAGAGTAGCAGATGATCGAGTTTAAAACGGCGAAGTCAGAAAAGGCAAAAAGACCTCTAATCATATTTTCAAATTTGAGGTCGGGAAAATCTTGCCAAGAGTTTAATTGCCTCTCTGTAGGCCACATTTTCCATGTAAATTTTCAAAATTTTACGTCTAAGCTATTGCTTTCCTTGAAAAAATTTGACGTTTAAATTTTAAATAAATTTTGTATTTTTTATTTTCTATTTTATTCCATACGTCTTTTTCAAATTTGTGCTTCAACTTAATATATGAATGATAATTGAAAATTGTATAATATGCAAGTTAATATATTTGACTTTTGATCTTGTGAGTAGATTTTTCTTTCAAAAATCTCTAAATAAGCATAATTGATTTCGCCTAAATATAAATCAATATTAAAACTCTTTTTTCAACTTTTAAGTTTTTTGGTCTTTCATTATAATTTTTATCACAATTTAGATTTTTTTTAATCTTTAAACTCATGTTGCCTTCTTATGACTTGAACATCTCCGCCACAACCAGCACTCTGCATTATCAATAAAACTATCTTAAATCTTTTGTTGTTATGTTTCAGCAATTAGAGAATAAAATTTTTTCTGACAAATGAATGTCTAATTACTTACTTTGTAAATGTTTAATTTTCCAAAGATTTTTATCATTTTGATATTGTGGTTAGTTACATTTATTCAAAAATTATTTCTAAATAAATTTTATTTAAAAGATGTATGGTGAAAATTATTTGTTATTATCGCGGTTATTTTAAATCTATATTTATATATTTATTTAAGACGATTTCGTGCATAATCCTTCACATTGATTAGTATGTTAAGTCAATTAATATTTTTTATTATTTTTTGTGATGATATTGTAATCTTCTAGAAAATAGCTATTGTATTTGTCTTAAGGGTATAAATATATCACTAATTCGTGTTCGACTATAATTTTAGCAATATTGATTAAGAGATAAAAACCACGGTTTCAGATGAATTTATTTGTTCGTCACAGCAGAATAGTTTTTTTTAAATTTTAATTAGTTTTGCGCAGGATTCCAATACAGCACTCTTGCATTGAAAGGACACATTTTACCAAACAAAAAAAAATCATTCTTAATAATTAATTTAATTATATGTAGTAGATTTCAGCAAAATCTTTTAATTTTTTTATAACAGTGTTGCTTTCAATAAGTCATCATCATGGCATCAAATGTGAGAGAATCTACATTTTTTATTTGTGTAAAAATTATTACTAATGTATAATTTTTGCATTTGTCAATTTGTTTAATAGTTGAGCATTTTTTTTTAATCTTTTTCTAACTTTTTACATTTTATAAACGCGTATCACCTCTTTGTCATATTTTGTTTCATTTTCGCGGCCCTGCCCGACATAATTTTTTTATTTGGAATTTTTAATTTTTCTTTTTTTTGACGGTCACTCTTCGACTTGCAAAATTTTTCTAGCATCAAGTTTTTTTAGTGAATAGCAGTTGAAAAATATT
>JAKKIK010000773.1:0-23570 GCA_024500135.1 Heterodera carotae | reverse complement strand
GGACCGGGATTTCGTTTTGGACCGGGACCGGGACTCCCGTTTCAAAAAATCCCGTTTTACCGGGACTCCCGGTCCCGGTCCCATCTCTAAAAAAACGGGACCGGGACCGGGAGTCCCGGTAAAATCCCGCCGGGATCCCGGTCCCGTCCGGTCTCTAATATATATCATCTTATCATGGGAAAGTTTAAATTGTATATGGTTTTATATTTTGTTTAAATTGTAGGCGCTTTATTTTTGTAATTTGTTTATTTAGTTTGCTAGAAAAACGGCCGGTTTGTTACATCCTGGCTTCCGCGGGAACCAACGGTAAAGACCGCCTCTGCATTTTATCTTCTTTTTTAATTACATATTCATCTGCCATATAAAATGAATGCGCCTTAGCACTCTAACCTTTAGGCAAATCCTTTTCTTGATAATTTTATCAAAATTTGAAGGTTTTTTAATTGTATTAATTATAGTTATATTTCATTTTACAAATGCATTATCCATATTGGCTTAGTTTTTTTTTATTTTGTTTACAGTCAAATTTGAATTTTTTTCACTCTCTCTATTAGCTTATTTGAAATTAAATTGTTTTTGATATAATTTTATTATTGTAATATGCTTTTTTCTTTGAAAAATAAATTGATTTTAATTTATAAATAAAGATTTTTAAGTCAAAATGTAAGTGAACTGAATTAAAAACTGTTTCATAATTTATTCACTTTTTTTATTATTAACCATGTCGAATACCAAAAATATTGTTTAAAAACATAAATAACGTTAATTTTTTCCCGGTGATATCCATAATTTAAAAATTTTCAACAATTTTAATTTGTACAATTCTTGCTTCATTAATTTATACCTCTGGGAGTTGATCTTTATAGATATAAAATAAAGGATAAATGTTTTATTCTTTAACAGTATGATTGATCCTTTTATAGTATTTGTATTATGATTAAAATCTGGAGAATATAATCCAAAAACACGTTTTATTCGGAATAATATATTTTTCTATTTTGTATACAATTTGATCCGTTTCTGACTTTACTGTAGTCTCCCTCGTGTCCCATTGTTTTCTTTAGAAAAATCGGCCTTCCGCCCTCCAGCTTTTGTTTCGATGAAATAGTAAATGATAAAATATTTCTATATTGTTTGTTTATTATGGCCCGTTTATTACTTTTAATATACAGTTTTAAATTAGCAGATCTAATTTTAGTTTGGCCTGTTAATTTATGCATTTACTTTATAACAAATACTGTATATATGATAAATGCAGTATTAAATTTTGATATATCAGAATTTGATTTATCGTTATAAGGGTTATATTTTAAAAGTGATTATTAATAGATTTATTTGGGTTAATAAATAAGTCTTGCTTTTAAAATTTAGGTAGATTTAGGCTTTAATTATTATGAAGCAAATGTGTAACTAAAATTTTAAAAATTTGTTTTTTTCTTTTAAAAGAATGTTTAGTTGTTTTATTCTAAAGTCTATTTCTGGGAATATTGTTTTATTTGAAAATTTATTCTCAACTTTTCAAATATAAAAGCGAGTTCGGGATTTTTATTTTGTGAAGGATATTTGAGGTATGATTTTGTTCGAAAGTTTGTTTTTAAAAACAAAAGGGTCAAGTATTTTTTTATTTTACAAAATGATTTAATTTTTAAATTTTTTTCCAGCATACAATTTGTTCTATTAACATTTTACATTGTACCATAGAGCCATTACATGGCCACATTCAGCATCGCGACAAGCACCGCCGTTTGGTTTTGGTTTAAGTGTTAATTGATTAATTTAATTATAAAATTAGTTTTTATTTAAATTTTGAGCTCTTTGATGTTGGTAGATCCGTTTGTTTTATTAGGTATATTGGTAACTTTGCCAAGCTCCAGTGTGTGGCCTGCTTCGTGTAACGCATCTCGCGCCTCTGTTTTAGGCCTTTTTAATTTTAGAAAATTAATTTTAATTAATTTATTTTGATTCGCACTCTGTTTTATTATCTTATTTTCTTTAATATCTTAAGTTTTTAAACAATATTTTTTAAGTTAAGCATAAAAAAATTAGTTAAATATTATAAAGGGGCATTATATTCTCTAATGATATTTCTAACTATATTTATTTTAAGACCACTGATCGAATAGATCATAGGTAACCGAGTCAGCAGGCTCTGTATGGCTGTTATTAGAAATATGTAGTAAGATATTGAATAATAATTAGTTTAATTTGTATTAACTAACATTATTTTTACACCCATTCAGATTTATAATTGATTTTATGTTTTATGCGTATTATAATAAAAATCATTGCATCGAAATATCATTACTAATCTTTATAGAAAAATCTTTGAAAATTGTTTACGTGGATTGTTAATTTAAATAATTATTTACTGTTGATTTATATATATTTCTTATCTATATAATTTTTATATGCATTTCTACATATATGTGATTAATTCTCTGCTCTTTTTGATTTGTCATCTTGAATAGAATGCTGCAAAAAGTTTACACATATTAATGATTGTATTAATTCAGCAATTACGTCAAAATTTGTTTCATGAAATTATTTTGAACTTACACTTTTTTCATTTTAATTTATTGTTTGGCTCACTATTAGATTTTTTAATGCTTCTTCATTTTGCAATCAATTAAGCTGCTTATTAATAAGCACGCCTTAAAGTCTGTCAAATTGGTTAAATATTACCAAAACGCAATTTTATTTTTAAGGGTATTTATATTTCAATTTCTACCTGGCAGTTAGTTCTTTAATTTATTGATTGATTGTATGTCTAACATTTAAAAATTTTTTATAAAAATATTATGATTGAGTTTCCCCTTTTCAAATTGTTTCGTTTATTACTTATTATGTTTTAATATAGGAATAATTTTATTCAATTTATTATTTTAATAAAACGAAACATTCAGCTAAATATTCTAAATGTAGTTAAATTAATCGTTGACAATTTCTTTGCCAGATTTGAATTTCTTTTAATTTTCTATTAATGAGCGTTTTTCTTTGATATGTCCGTCTTTTTGTATTGATCGTGTTTCTACACTCGCCTGGTGAGGATTTTTTTTTCTTCGTTTTTGTGAATTTTTTAAATTAAACTATACAGTGTTTTCTAATACTAATGAATAATATCAATTGCAATTTCTTATAAGTTTTGAGTCAAAATCTTCCAATGGCCCTTGTAGAGCGTCTTCTCCACCCGGATCTTCGCGATTGTCTTGATTCCGGAAGGCAGCATTCTGGTGTCGAAAAACACGTAATTCAAAAAGATGAATCCATGCCGAGAGACGAATACCTAAAGGCCTTCTATTGATATTTTTTATGCTTAAATAAAATAGCAGAAAAATGGCAGTTAAAACTCGCTGTGGTCTCTACAATTTTTTTTTGCCTTATTCAGGGTTTAATTAGTTTTTTTACATATGGTATTTGTCTAGATTATTTTGGCATTTTTTTAATTTTAGATTTTATATAATTTTTACTTGTTTTTTCCGCATTAAGAAAACGAATTGATTTAATTATGTTCACATTATTAAGAATATATTAATTTACACTTAATGGTTTGTTGTAAACTTCACATTTATTATTTGTCTTTGCAATCAAATGTTTTCTTCAAACCGTTTCACCCAACACTGTGTTACGCTTTTACCAGTAAAAACACGATGTTTTTCAGAATATTTGTCAGGTTTATATACATATAATGAAGCTGTTTTCATTATCTCTATTTTTTATAATAGTATTTATTTCTAAATTTATATCTAAGATTATTGTATTGATAAGTTTTTTTAAATCATTTTGCAATATTACATTTAAAAATAGCATTTGATAAAGCATCGGACAGGCTTTATTTTCGAAATAAAAATTTTAAATTTTTATTTTTTTTTGTTATTAAAAAAGTTTTACGATATACAATAATCAAATTTAATGTTTAGCCAGACAGTTTAGTTTTTGTTTTGCTTTAAGTAAACATTCACAATACTTGCATGTTTTATTAATTGAAGTTTAATATTTATTATTTCTCACTTACACTCCGTGGATATTATTGTGTTTCATTACTTACTTAATGTACAACTTTATAATTTTAAAGATAAATTGAAATTTTTCAGAAATGATTATTCTCTGCCCAAAGTTTTTCTTGTTTTTTCATTAATCGTTTTGTCGAGTTAAACACGCAAAATACCCAATTACGCTTTAATTTATTAATCTTTTTTTTGATAATTCCTGGAGATAGAACGCACTCATCAGCACTTGGTGTGAACTTTGCCTTCTTCGTTGGTCTTTTAGGATTTTAATAATTTATAATAATTGATATATTGTTAATATTCTCATTTTAATTGTAAATTTCGGTTGAAACAATATTTATAAAAAGCAAGATATCGCAATATTTTTTAAGTTTTGTTGGCATGCCTTTGGTTAGAAAATATTTTTCATGTATATTTAATTTCCAACGGAATCGGATTTAATTACTGTCGTAAATTTACATTTGCGTATATTATATAATAATTAGTATGAATCGGATATTTTTAGTATGTTTGGAAATGTTAATTCAACCAGGTCGATAAGATCCATAAACGATAATATATTGATAAATTCTTTAAGAAACTCAGGATTGAACAATTAATTCTTTGTTTTTATTGTTTTATAATGTTTCTGTTAATTAAATTTTTAGAGTTTTCTTGCATGCCTTGATTGGGACCGCGAATTAAATATCATCAAATTTAATTGTATTTATTTAATTTTAATATATTGGCTTCGAAATGTGTAGCTTCAAATACATACATGTCTTAACAGTTGCCTCGGTTTGTAGAGTGCTAATTATAAAAATTATCTGTCTTTAGATTCATTTAAATATTTGCAAGTTTTTTTTAATTTTAAGAGTGCTAATTATAAAAATTATCTGTCTTTAGATTCATTTAAATATTTGCAAGTTTTTTTTAATTTTAAGTGTAAGCTTTTTTCAATATGATCAAATTATACCGCCAAACACTTTGCACTTGCAAACCAACGATGTTTGCATGTTGATTAAAAAGAATGAATAGTTTTCAAAACATTTATTTTATTTTCAGTTTATTTAATATTTTTTTAATTGGGTATTTTTAATCGCTTTCACTTTTAAAATGCTGAAAATTCATGGAATGAGCAAAAATGAAATCCTTTCCTTATTTACCCGATTTTTGGCCATTTTCAGGATTTTTTCAAAAAATTAAATTTCGATTTTGGCTATGAAATTATCTCGAAAAATATGTTTAAGCTTTAGAAGATTGGTGCCGGCTTGCTAACTTGCATACTTTTAAAGCCAAAATTTTAGTTTTAAGCTTCAAATATATATAATGGGTTTGTTTTTAAATTATTTTTATGTTATTAAAAGTTATTTTTTCAATATCGACTTTATCAAAATAGACTACATTACTCGATTTGTGTATGTATATTTTAAATAAACGCTTCTCTCGCCCTTATTCTGTTTCATTTCATGTTTATCCGATTTATATAAATATTTTCTAATTTGAAATTTTTTAATCGATTCCAATTTCACTTTATAAAATGCTGAGTATGGGCACACAGTATTCGGACTGTCCATTTTTCGCCGTTCTGCATTTTCTATTTTTTTATCATTTAATTTTGCTTCACTTCTTTTTTTCATTTTTATTGTCTATTCTTTTCTCAATTCTAATAATTTGCCGACACAAAATAGAAGCATTTAATTTTGCAGTTTGGCTTACATTACATAATTTTGAGCACCGCTGTAAAATTTATTTTTAACTGACTTACGGCACATCATTTTTCGCATTTTAAATGCATGGCATTATATTACTCGAAAATTGTATCTTTGCCTCCACATCTCTTTTTGTTTGATTGATTAGGCGTACATCCAATTTTTACAAAAAGCTGTTTTTGAAGTATCATTCTGCACAATCCATAAATAAATTTGCATTTGCTTTATGTTTTACTCGATAATTGCATTTTTGCTTTCATTGTTTTGCACTTCGTCTCCATTATAAATTTTCATTTATTTTTGTCATAACTCATCTCGTCATTATTTGCCTCCAACGTTTTTTAATATTTAAACATTTTAAAAATTTGCAAATTTTACTTCATATAGCCTTTTAGAATAATTTTATTGTTGGCTTCTCTTCACGGCACCTCTCTTTTGTTGATCTTCAATTCCACCGGCATCATTTAGAAGGCTTAGTTTAAAAACAAAAAAAAATAAATTAAAGTAAAAAAATTAACAGATTATAAATGTACAAACACAAATAAATGAATGGACAAAATTTGAAAAGTGAATGCACCTAAATTAATGGATGAACAAATTAATGACAAGTGTTTGCCCACCCCGCGCCGCCTCATTTTCCAAATCCGCGAATGAAAGCGACTAAAACATTTTGTCCCCCCGCCCATCCCTTCCCCCCTCCGCCACCCAAATTGGTGGAGTGGCGGACACTCGCAGGTGGGCAAAGTTGGACACGACACAAAAATTTGAATTTGATAAATCAAAATTGAAGTAATGAAGCATTAAAAAAATTTACAGAATTTTCAGAGATGAATAAATAACGAATTCGTTTGATTATGAAAGTCGGATAAAAAATTATGGGTGCGTTTTTCAGTGCTCAATTGTATGTTTTTGATTAGTTTATACATACGCAGTGGAATTCCATATTCCCTCATAACTATAAAGGCCCCCTCCAGTAGAACCCCCCCCCCCTCTACCAGTTTCATAAATGGATGGACATAATTAGAAAAATGAATTCATTTAAAGTAATGGATGAACGAATTATTGAGAAAATTTTGCCCCCCCCGCCTCATCTTTCAAATCCGCGAATGAGCGACTGAACATTTTGTCCCCCCCCCCGCCCATCCCTCTCCGCCACCCAAATTGGTGGAGTGGACGGACACTCGCAGGTGGCAAATGTTGGTGGAAACGACACACAAATTTGAATTTGGGCACATCAATAAATTTGAAGTAAAAAGCGATGATGACACGAGCGAGCAGTGAGTGACCACCCCGCCGAGTAGCACATTTTCCATTCCACGTCCCCCCCCCTCCACGTCCCCAAAAATTCATTTTCAATTCAACGCATCTTTCATAATTGAATAATGTTCCGATGCACAATTTACCAAATCCTAGTCATAATTTTTTGAAGTTTCCGGGTTTTTGAGTTCGGTCAGGGTTTTGAAGTTTCCGGGTTTTTGAGTTCGGTCAGGGTTTTGAAGTTTCCGGGTTTTTGAGTTCGGTCAGGGTTTTGAAGTTTCCGGGTTTTGGGGTTCCGTCAGGCTTTTGAAGTTTAGTGTTTTTGCCTGGTTTGGTTTTTCCTCATTTATTTGCATTGATAGACATTTCTTCAGAATTTGATTTTAAAACTCAATTTTTGTTTTAGCTGGTGCGGCTCCTATCGGCACCGCCAAATCTTCGTCAGACTTTCAAATTTTTCGTCAAATAAAAATAAAACCTGAGGCTAATCATAAAATGTTTATTTAATTAAAAAAATCATTTACTCTAAATTACTGTGAACGCTTTTGTCAATCTTCATTTCTCGCAATGGCAGATACAATATGTATTTATGATCGCATGACAGCAAAAAAATAAATTTAAAATATTTAAATTTAAAGAATCGATGCAAAATCGAAAAAAAAAATTAGTATGCAATTTTTATTAAAAATGCAAAAGTAGATAAATAACAAAAATAAAAAGGGTCAAATAAAAATTGACCGCCCTCCTAACACAAATGACTCGAAGAAGAAAGTGCCAAGCATGCAAATTAAAAAAGAATTTTGTACTAAAATTATCATATATATAAACCAACGACGACTCCACCTCATGGAAATACAAAACGATGAGTCAATAAATTCAATAACTCTAAATGAATATACCCATATATTAAATACAGTTTTTGCTTTGATATTTGTATAAAATAAAAAAATAATTCTTTGAGTATACAATAAATGTACAAAAACAATGCAAACATAAAAGGCGGATAAGAGAGTGACAATATATGCAGATGTTATTATGAAGGCAATATATACGGCATAAATGCAATCAAATTTATGTAAAATTTTTTCAACCATTTCGAATTTTTTCCAAATGAATATTGAAATTGTTTGAACTCCAGCAAATTAGTTAAAATACGGCTAAATCAAAGAAGAAGGAAAGTCCCATGCATGAGCAACTCCGTGATGAAATTAAACTAAATGTAATAATAGAACGAGTATAAATTTACGCAATTTAAAGTTTACGTAGAAAAAACAAAAGTGAGTATTTCTTCATAAATCAACAAAATTATAATAAAAAATAAAATTCCACCAGAAAAAACAGCAAATTTGCCAAATTAAAAAAAAAGGTAAAGCAAAAGGAAGTCATGCGGCAGCAGCAAAAATTGGAATTTTGCTCGACATCTGGAACGTGTACCTATTTTCTGTTTCTGAATAAAATAAAGCACAAATAAAATTGAGATGAACGGAGGACACTGTAAAAGAAAAAGTTCATTGCAATTAAGTTTTAAAATATTTCTAATTAAGCGAATTAATTAAGGTAATTAAAGCAAAGCAGCATTCCTAAACCTATTTTAAAAATTTTAAACTCAGAAATTACAAAAAAAAAGGTTATTTTTAATTAAGTTAAAAATAATTCAAATATATATATATCGACAATTCAATATTTCCAGTGAAAAATAAGGTTTAACATACGGAATTGGCCAAATTCAAACAAGCAAATATCTTATGTCTTTTAACTCTATAAATAATAAATATACATCTGTAATAGGATCAAGTCGAAAGCAAGATTAAATAATTGGAAAACAATAACCTTAAATTTGGACAGGCCGCTAATGAAATCTGAATTATTTATTTTGAAAAAAATGTCACAATCAATTTCCATAATCATTCACCAATCCACTGTGTCATCATTTTTAAAACATTGCATAACAAACACAAATAACATTCAACTATCCGATTAAAAATTATTAAAACACCAAATAATTTCAATAACAAATATTTTTAACAAATTCCTTTATATTCTGGAAAGGTTTGTTCTCAAAATACGGTTTAGTGTAACAATCCATGCCGAGATGTTGCTTGGTTGAGTTGCCGTGGTTAGGATACCAAGAAATTTTGTCACATTTTAATAATTATTATAATTTTTTTACCAATGTAAAAAAATTTATTGTAAACAAAAATTAAAAATGCAATGAATAATGTGAATGATGTGCTAGATGCTGTCACTGGTTTGTCGTTTAGACTGTACTGCTGATACAAAGGGAATTATAAATTAAATAATAAATCTCCGCTGTATGAAAGTTCCACAATTAGATTAATGAAGCCCTTAAACCGGGTATTTGTGATAATCAAAAATTTTCTTATAATAAAGTGTTCAAACAGAATAAAAAAATTCTTAACATATTTCAATAACTACATGAAAGATTTGTTTGAGTGTTTTTCTTAATTTAAAATCTAACTAAATACTTAAATTTGCTATAAGTAAATTTCCTCTATTGTAACATTTTTTCGATTTATAGCTTCTCTGCGGAACTCTTTTCAATTGGTAATCTATTAAAATTGAATAAGATAAAAATAAAAGCAATGTAGAAACAACCCCAAAAAATTTAAATAAAAATATATACAATTGCAGAAAATCTTAAGTGCGCGAAAATATAATCAGATTTTTATCTAAAGTAAATTAATTTACTTGTTTCAGTTTTTAACTTACAAAATGAATAAAAAAAATAATGCAAGCAATAACTAAATTACAATTCTAAAACAACCAATCAATTGTAAATAATAAAATTAAATAATAATAAAAAAAGTTATGACCGACTTTATTGGACATTCAAGTGCAGACCAATTATGAAAGTCAGAAATAAGAGAGCAAAATGGGCGGATGTTGTATTAAACCAAGAACAGAGAGCAAGAACGATTTTCATCTTATTTAAATGTTAAAATATATAATTAATTGATTAATATATTCCTTTTGAAACTGGTAATAAAAACAAAATACAATTTTAAAAATTATTACCAGGATAAAAATTTATTTTAAAAATAACGGTGCAAATATTTATAATTAACAGTGATGTCTAATAGAGTAAAGCATTTCCAAAAAAAATTTTTTTATTGTCATTACATTTGAATGAAGCTCAGAGGACAAAGGCTTAAAGCAGTAAACATGAATAAAATGTTGATATGAAGAGCCCTCAAAAAATTTTTTGATACGAAAGAACGATCATTCATCCTGATGACAACAAAAATAAAAATAAATTTTAAAATGCGAGGGAATAACAATATACAAAATTATAAGTCAATATAAAAATTCCCCAGCAAAGATATGCTGATTTCTGGTAAAGTTTAATTTTCGTCATATTATATTTGGCACAAATAGAGAAATACATCATAAAAAGCTGAATGAGGACCCACAATCTGTACACATAATATGGACAGTAGTTGATTCATATAGATATTATATATTATTTTAAAATAAAGTTGTTTTTTTGCGATGCGCATGTCCCCATTTTCATACATGGTTCGCGTTAAGTGCACAATTTTGATAAAGGTTTGACAATTTGAAAAAAATAAAACCTTAAAATATTTTACAATAAACGCAAATCTTTTCGTCTATTGAAAGCAATGAAAAACGACACTATTTAAAAGAGCTTTAAAAAATAATGAATAAATTCAGCTAATTTCAAAAAATTATAATTATACAATGAATATTTATTCTAACAGCTAAACGACTTCCAGCAGAGGTGTCACAAGAAGGCACCACGCAACGAATTATCTTTTCTATGAGTGAGATCAAAAGAATTTGCTGATGCTATCGTTGTAAGGAAAAAATCTCAAACAATTTAGCGAAGTATCATAGCTCAAATAAAATTTGTCAAAAAGAACAAAGGCTAATCTAATCAACAAAATACCTATGAATACACAAACATACAAAAAAACACAATTTAGCAAATATTTTCTAAAAAAGTTATGGAAAGTCAATAAATACTTCAATTCAAAATCAAACCATGAAATCATAAATCATTTTGTAATTATAAGTAACATTCTTCAACCGGACGATAAGCGCAATAGAAAAAGGGTTGCCGACAGAAAAATCCAAAAAGTGTTATTTTATGTAAAGAGGAAATATATTTATATTTTTTCATCATCTCACCCAAAAACCGAAAAATCTTACTTTTTTCGAATTAAATTCCAAAATTAAATTCTTAACAAATGCGGAGACAAAACGTCTAAGCCGAAAAGGAAGTAATATCAAAATCAATATGCATGTACTTAAATGAATTGTAAGCTACAGATTTAGTTTTTACAGCTTTTTTAACAAATCTTTAATTAAAAAATTTCTTTAATTGCTTATTTATCAAATTGCAATTGTGTCGGGTACAAAGTAAGAGAGAAAGCCAATGAAAAGTGACAGCGCATATACGGGAACGGCATATGCGGGAACGCTCATCAATTGATGATCATATAATAGAGATTACATATTTAATTAAACCTTTTCTTTATTCAACAACTGATACGATTTATTGAAAAAATGCAACTCAAAAAAGCTAACGAAAACAACAAATTGTTAATTGACAATTCAAAAAGAACGACGAATTATATGTATGAATATAAAAATTTAAAAAAATTCAATAAACCATCATTCATAAATCAAAATTTAATTTAACCTATATTTATGTTATTTAACCTGTTTCAATTTGTTTGGCTCTTTTTTGTAATAAGCCTAAAATTTAATTAAAAACCAGGGACACCAAATGACTATATAAGTATTAAAAATCTCCTCATTAAAACTTGAAATTAAAATGAAATTGATATATTAATAATCCGAATAATGTCGTTGTTATAATGGCAGTTATAAAATACTAAAATTGTTATAAAGCAGCAATCATCAAACATATTATGCCCCATGGAGTAGCAGCTTCGCAATGAGAAACTTGCGGAACATTAAAAAGTTGCAATTTTCAAAAATAGTACGAATCAACTTTGTTTAAAAAGTGGCACAACAAAATGAAGTAATATCATGTCTTTGTAATCATATTTGATGAAATTATTAAAATACTTGGATTGATCTACCTTTATATTTATGTACAAAAAAGTTTAATAGAAAATGTTTTAAGTTATAAAAATTATATTAAAAAAAATTATTTATAGCACAGGAAATTTTCGTGTGTAACCGAAAAGACAATTTTGCTATAAATTAAAGAATATTTGCCAAAATAAAAAAGGCCCGTGCAATTTGAATGAAAAATGATAACAACTGTTTGTGAAAAACATTATTAGAACGGCATAAAAGGTACACGCTAAACGATATTCGATTTAGACGATTATTAATATATTCATTTTGAACGTGAATTAAAAAAATACAAAATTAAGCATTATTTGGAAAAATAAAATAGGTAAATTAAGAAAAAATCATTACAGGGGTAAATTAATTATAAAATAAATGTGTTCTAAAAGCCTTTGAGATTAAAAACACGACAAAAAGTTGTAATAATCCTTTTGCTGATACAAAAATTGGCAATCTTTAATAATTTGAATACCAAAAAAAAATTGCTTGCCATCATATCATACATAAAAAAAAAATAAAGTCAAAAGAATTCCCGAACTTTTATTTAATTTAATGAAAATGCAGGATTGGGAGTTTAGAGATTTGAAGAATTTAACGCGACTACAACGACATCGAATTTTATCTTAAAAACATATGGGATAAAATGACAATCAAACTGAATACGGTATTTAATAAATTAAAACTTAATTATGTAAAATTGCAAATAGCAGCCAGGAATAGACACTTTCAAGGATATGTATACATAAATGAAAATGCTAAATAAATATTTCACAAAATGCAAATATTATATGCCCAAATAAGTCAGTGATTGAAAGTGGGTATAAAATTCACAACAAAGTGAAAAGCATCCTTTATTATATTCCATTAAATCGAGCTTATTCATCATAGAAGCTGGGACATATGAACACAATTATTTACATATAATAACAAAAAACATTTATTATGCAAAAAACATTACACAAAAAACAGAAGGGTATAAATGTCATAAAATATTACATTTATTTGATGTCGTAAAATAGGTAATACAAAAAGGTGATAAGTTTTAATCAAAAGATGATAAATCTGAAAAAGCGGCTACGATAAATGAAGCAAAAACAGTCCAAATCATCATCAACAAAAGATCATGCTTTGGAAGCGCGGGAAAATATCGTTGGACCAATTATTTTTGGATTGGAGAGGAATGCCAAAAAAACAAAATAATGAAATTAATTTATTGTACAATAAAAATGTGTCCTAAAATATATGGTAAAAGAAATTAAAGATTTTTCTAATAGAAAACAAATCATTAAAAAACGTTGCCATATATGTATGACAACAAAATAAGCTGCTCGAAAGAAATTTTACTAATGGAAAGGAAAACTAAAATTTTTATTGCGTGAAAAAATGCATATATTTATTATATTTAAATTGCATACTTATAAAATTTTTGCAAAAATGGGAAATAAAATTCCTGAGGACGCAATCTTATATAGATTGATAAATTAATTATACATTTTGAAATATAATTATTAATGTTGATATCCTATTAATAAAATACCACAACAAAAATGCGATTGATGCGTTTTAATAATAAGAAATCAAATAATTTAAATAATTATGAAAATAAACTTAATAAGTGTCCCGACTCTCGAGCTGAAGTGTTAATAATATGTTGAGATAGTCCGTCAATATTCTTGCAAAATAAACCCACGAGTTTGGCATAATAATAAACAAATCAAAATTTTTAAAATAAACTATGAAATTTTTGCCACATTAAATTATTTATGTGAAAAAATATTAATTTATTTATATAAAATTCCTCAATTTAAACAATTTTCAATTAAAACATAATTCATTTGCTTACTCACCAAAAAAAAAATAGAAAAGTGGCGGCACTATCGATCTTTATGGTACAAGGAATATATTTATATAATAATTATTTGCCTTTTTTCACCAAAAATTCCATTCATAAGATATTTAATTAAAAATAGCGCTGATTGCCCATAGGCAGGTAAAGGTCAGGCAAGGAACGACTTGAGCCTTCAGCTAGAAGCTGATAGATACTCTTCTCAATATTGTGAAACAACGGCAAAATTATATTGTTTTAAAAAGAATATAAAGTTTTACCCATATTTTAATTTTTCACTAACAATAAAATTAGAGTTTGCAAGAAAATTAATTATTAAAATGTTTAAATTAACAAGTAAAAATATATACAAAAAAGAGTCATAAATAAAAAAATTCGGCACGTTTTGTAAGCAGTTTCCACAGATGATCATCCTAAAAGTTAGCTGTTGTCATTATTTTTGGCAATTTAAACTACAAATCGACAACTAAATATAAAATGATTTATTACTTCCACTAGAACTTTTAATTTATATAAATTTTGGTGTTAAATTCGATTTTGGCGGAACATTGAAGACCATCGACACACTTTTGACAGCGAAATCTTTGGAGCTGGAGACAAATATGCACCAGCCGCAAAATAAAGAGATAAACCCAAACCGAGGTAAATGACAGAAAATTTTTCACTAAATTTTTGATGAAAAATGCAGAAATTTTAACAAAATGTTGAAGCAATAAATAAAAATTCATCTATAATTGTATATTCATGGTGTATAAATTGCTTCGTCGGAATTTATCAATGTGGTGAAAATGGTATTATTAACATGCGAGTGCAATTTAGAAATAATTGACTTTCTTAAAACAGTAATTTAAAATTTCCTTAACGACAAGGCAAAAAATATTAATATCATTTTAAACAATTTAAAAGTAAAAATTTTCACGCTCCTGCTAACAAAATATTTTAAGTACAAAAAAAACCTACAGCATAAAATTACACAAAAATTCAGCAATTATATCTATTTTGAGAAAAAATCATCAACAAATAAAATGCTTGTTTTACCTATTTTTGAAATCAGAACATTCATCAAATAAAGTATTACCCATTAATATTCTTTAAAACGATAAAAAAAATTAACAAATAAATGTGACTTCTTTTTCTGGTAATTCCACAATGTGATTAAAAAAATTATAAAGATTTGAAGACAAAGTTAATACAATATCACAAAGGTATTGAAGAAAAGAAATAATGATCACAGATATATATATATATATAATAAAATAAAAAATGCTTATGAATTCATCAATATGCCATACCAATTTCCAAAACAATATTCGTAAGCCCCTTAATACAGTGAATTCAAATAATTGATGAATAGAAAATTCATAAAAAAAATTTCCACAAAAAGTGACAAACAAATTATTGAAAGAAAAAGAGCAAAATCCTACCTTTATTAGTTAGGCATAAGTAAAACCAAAGATTTTCAGAAAATTACCTTTGTTTAAAATACAAAGCGCATAAATCTGCCAAAAGGAAAAGACCTTTTGGACAACCGCGGGATCTTTGGACCAACAAACACGTCAAGCTACCTGATGGGCTGGTGAACAATTTGAATAAAAAACTAACATTCTGAGAGTTGGAAATTCAGAAAATGATATCAAGCACTTATAAACAATGAGAAGATGGCGCCTGTAAATATAAAGTAAAGTAATAAACATTTAATTATTTTTACAATAATTCCATATACAATATGCTAATACAAACAAATCATCAAACTATTCCTTACAAAAGATTCAATCATTATTAAGAATTTAGACCCGAGAACAAAAACACTATTATGAGGCAAATTTTCAAATTTAAAATATCATTATGAATGTGAAAATCATAATTAGTCGAAGTGTGAAATTGGCGGCAATTCCCAGAGGTGGTGGTTGTTCCCAACTTCTGATCGCGCCTCAAGCGACAACAACCACCGGCCGCTGATTGATGGGACTGAACGGCCAATGCGTATCTGTCCCCAACACCATCAAGCAGCAGCAGAAAGATCAGCAAGTGAATCGCCACAAAATAAGCACAAACATTGGCCAAACAGTGCACACACACACAAAAGGGGTTCGAGACGGGGACTCTCTCCGGCCCATTCTGTCGCCGCCATCCCCGCCGGAGGGGAAACGAACGGACCCCCCGACAACAAACGAAACAAACACAATGGCCAGAAATAACATCTTCATCCTCCGCAGCATCTTTCTTCTTCTCTTCATCAGTGCTCTTCTTCATCAACATTCCTTCCCCCCCCCCCACTCGCGGCCCCTCCGCCCCCGGCGGCCATTCATCCGGCGGAGAGAATGAAATGACCACCAGCAACAGACGACGACATTGTCCCCTGTTCTCATCATCTCCATCAGCAGCAGCAATCGACCATCTCCGATCAATGTGCAGCAGCAGCAGCAGATGACACTTTCCCAACACCGACGATTAGCATCATCCATAACCAATTATTGCAGCAACAGCGATCAATGCATAGCAACAGCAGCAGAAGATGATCATGATGATGAAGATGATGATCATGGTGTCCATGTCCAAGTGTCAACATATGATGAACATTTGTTTCAACAATGTCCCACAACAACCGCAACGGTGCCAACAACGGCGTCGGATTGTGCCGCGCAAGCGGTGATCAAAGGCCGCCGCAGCCGTCGGCATTTCCTGACGGTAAACTGCCGCATTTTAACGGGGGGAACAGCAGACGACGCACTTCCACAGCTTTGCCGTCTTTTGCCCCTGCGGCTTCTTCTTTTGGCATTTTTTTCCTCTGCCAATGCCATCATTGCAATGCCGCCGCCGCCTTTGATGTGCCCCTCATCTTTACTAATCAACATTTCACGCTCTGTGCTACTTAATATTAGCGCCGAAGGGCATTCTGCTGCTGGCGACAAAGCATTTCCACTTTATCTAATTATGGTCACTGAAAAGACAATTACCTAATTAAAATATGAAAATTTAATCCATGAATTTTAATGATGATAAATTTCATATAAATTAGGAGTATTGGCCTCCGCACGGTCGGCCCGCGTCACCTTACACTTTGCACGGGCCACCGCCGTCATCATATCAATCAGCATCACAAAGCGCGGCAACAGACAATTTTACTATACAAATCGACGGCACATGGCCCGCGGTGCGCTATCAGTACATGCTCAGTGCTGTTTTTGGTGCAGACCGAAACAACGGCACAACAAACACTGTACTGCTTCACAAGGGCATTGCGCACTCAAGTACAGTGAAACGCCAAAAAATAATTAAATATTTCGTATTTCCTCTATTTAAAGGCTCAGGCTCTATTTTCCTATCCTCGTCTAGGGGGGCCTTCAAAAAGAGAAAATGCGCTAGCAAAAATAGGTGTAATTATTAACTTTGGGCAATGTCTGGAATTGATGAAAAAGGTGTGCTTATTTGGGAAATTGAATTAAAAATGTTATTTTTCGCATAAAAATTTCATAGTTTGGGTTTTCAAAGTCACAGTTTATGCCAACAACTTTTGCAGGCCCTGACAAGCCGATGCTGGTGTCGGTCGCTGCACGGGAACGCGCCTGCACTCTCGCGTGGGCGCCGCCTCCGGCATTGCATTTTCCGCCGCCACACGCGCATAATCATCGGCACTTTGATGTTTATGGGCAACAGCCGCAAGTCTATGCCTATTATATGGAATATTTCCCGGTAACGACCATTAAACAATTGACAGATTTAAAATGTTTAGCATTTTATTAAAATTAAGTCGCAAATTTTGAAATTTAAATTTCATTTTTTTTTCGGTTGCATCTTCCGACGTCGTTTTCTACGCACGCACAAAAGCAAGTTCAGTACGGTTGCGCAGGCTGAGGACAGGCACCCAATACAGGCAATAAAAATGGGGCAATAAAATGAATTAGGTAATAATGCAATTGGAATAAATCCAGCAGAGATCCGCCCCATCGAGCGTCGGAAAATTTGACACAAATTGATAAAGATCCCAGATATTATTTAAAAAACACACATTAATTTAATAAAAATATAACACTTTTTATTAAATTGAAATAGTTACCTATTTTTGGAATAGGGATTGACCTTTAAATTTCAAATTATCAATTAAGCTTATAGACAAAGTTTCCACTTTTTTTCTAGGCTCGCATTGTACGCCGAATATTTTGGTGTCCGTTCATTATGCCCTCTTGAATTGGCATTCCGCACTCGGCGTACGGTGTCCCGGTACAGTAACAGGACAGCAATAACTGTAACAGTACCAACAACGACAATGACAAGTTCTGCTGCTGTGGTCAATGGCACTCAAATGCCTTCCACAATGACAACGGCCACGGGTAAGCCGAAAAGACGGCACTTTATTTTGTAAGATATTTCTTGTTTAATGCAACCTGCAGCAGCCTCTACAGTATCCCAACGGATTTCTACGGTCATGTCTCGCCTATTACCGCCTTCTAAATCGGCTGGCAATAAGGACAATTTTTCTGGTGGGAGCATTGAAACGACTGATAAAATAACGGCGCCGGCGGCAACGAAGCCACAAACAAGTTCAACCAGTACAAGTACTACCACAACAATGAGTTCATCAAATGAAGCAACAACAGCAGAAAGAGACAGTGTGCAAATCGAAGAGGGCAGTGCAGAGAACAACAGAGATAAGGAAATACCGCTGAAAGAAAGTGAACAACGGTCGAGCAGCAGAGAGTCAGACAAAAGCGACAATGCCGACGAAGACGGGCAGCCGGATGATGAAGCAGACCAGTCGGCAAACCAAATGTCGCCTAGGGAGGGCACCAACGAGACGGAGGCGGCACAAACGCAATACGAACCACCCATTCGCATGCGACAACACGGCACGCGTACGCTGGCGCTCTCCTGGCACGTGCCTGATCTGGTGCCATGTGATGCATTTTTGGTGCGACACCGTACCCTTGGGTATGAATTAGTGCCCGGCGGTATTATGTCACGGTCAAGTTTTCCCTGTCCCGGATCTCGGTTTTTTGTTTGACCTGGATTAACCAGGGGCCGGGATTTTACCGAACCCCCGACCATGGATTTCACACAGTGTAATCCCGGCTCGCTTTATTTGTTGGCTCTTGTATGATCGGGAAGGAGGGTCGGTGAAATTCGTTGCGTCAAAAAAAAAAAATATTTTAGGCTGACGAACAACGCTCGCATCGGCACACAGCGAACAACAACACCGCAGGCGCTGCTTCCGCTGCTGGCTAATGCATGTGTGGAGGTAGAAAGAGTTGCTTTCAACATGTTAAATTTAAGAAATAACAAATATGCGTCATTTAAAAGGGTTGTTAAAATATAAGGTCAAATTGATAGCTGGTAAAAATGACCTTAAGTCCGGAAATTTTGACAAAAACCGGGACCCCGTTAGTCCCGATCAAAGCCCGGGGCTAGTCCGCTTGAGTCTCGATAGAAAAGCCGGGACTATTCCCGGTCCCTAGTTTTAATATAGGAAGAAAATTCAAAAGCGGACAGGCCTGTATTTGACTAAATAAGTTTTCCAGGGGTTGGGACCGGGTCCCGGAAAACCTGACCTGGACCATGTGTGTTGATTGAGTCCCTGCGACTGTTTGGATCAGACTTTCTTTCCCAGGTCAACGTGTCCTGTCTGTTCGAGAATTCGGTGTCACCCCAATGGAGCACTCGGCGTGTGCTCGACCTGCGCACTCCTGCCTCTGTGCAAAGCCTACGCGTGTTGCGCACTTACACCGACGAGGTGGGCAATCAGTCTGTTCCAGGGATGGTCACGGAAAAGGAAAACCCGCAGATTGTCCGGATACGGACGGATAACGATTTTCGAGGATCCGACGGACATGGAGAATACCGGACATGGATTTTAAAATTTGGATTCACTGACAAACGTCCCTAATTTAAGATAGATCAAGCAACCAATGTTTGGAATTTGAAACCAAATCCCGACCAAACACTGTCCGGTCCAATCACGGTCCAAATTAGGTGTTTTTTTCCTGTTTTGTGCATACACTTCAAGGGCTCACAAAAGCATATTTTTTGCAATTTTCGCCCATTCTCAGATTGTGGAATTTATGCCACCAAAATAGTGGCGCTTGCAAAAATTGCTATTTGCGCACCTTTTTGTTAACTTTTTTTTAATTTTGTATGCACTAAACAGAAAAGTACCCCAATTTATTTTTCCTAATAATTTGTACATTCAAATTTACGGCTCGTAAAAAGTGTTGGAATAAGAACACACATAAATTTGTTCTTCATTCTTTAATTTTTTTCATTAGTATTTCCAATCTTCCGTTCTGCTCGGCTTTGTACTGCCACCAAAAGTCGGTGCTGCCCTTTTTCAGCTTTACGAAGTGCACATCGCATGGGCCCCGGGCAAGGTGTTTTGTTATTATTACCTAATTTGAACAACAAACAAAATTATGGCACAGCAAAGTCGAAACGAATCCGTCCATGATGGCTTGCGAAACCTTGAGAATTCTCGAGACAGGGATTCTCGAGAAATCGGAATTCTTGCCCACAAATTTGTAATTGTTAATCCAAACATAATCTTCCAAGTTTTGTAGAATGTACTTTGTCGCAAACGCTTAATTGACATCAATAAAATGACAATTTGTTTCACAGAAGGTTGTGGGCAGTCAGCATGTGGTGTTCCGCGGTGAGCACATCCAACGGCACTCATCCGCTGGCGGCAAACGCGTCGCGGAGGGTCGCGTTAATGTCACCGGATTGGAGCCGGCGCGTCTGTACGACCATTTTGGTTTTATTGTTTGTACAGTTATTATCCTCTTTTTTATCCCTTTTTTTGGTTCATTTTTACCTTGTTTCTATATGGCACTTTTACCTTTTCCTACTTTAAATGACAATTGCCATTGCTTTTTACGAACCCTTGGCAGCTTTTTTAATCCACCTCAAAAAGGTGTTCTATTACAGGGCTTTTATACAATAAGGAGGGGGGACTCTAATACAGGGAATACACTAAATATTTTTAAGAGGACTTAACGCAATTTTAGCCTGTTCAGGTACACATTTGCAGTGCGCAACGTGTCTCGCGAATTGTCCTCGCAGTGCAGTGCGCCGCTGGGCGTTCGACTGATAACGCGTGAGGGCGACAAGGGGAGGGAAAGTGTTGCGGCGGGTCGCACAAAGATTTTTGGGTTTAGGTTTTGGGTCAGAATTTGAAAGAAAACAGTTCGACCGGAATTTAGGGAATAATTGTGAACAAAACCAATCCAGCTAAGGTTTTTACAAATTATTGTTTGCTCCCCGTTTCGGGGGGTTTACGGGGATGGCATATCGTACGCATCGGGGTCGGGAAGGCACTTGCCTGTCGGGCATATCGGGAAAAGGTGGCAAAAATGTCAGTCTGAGAGCGGTTAAAAAAGAATGTTTAATTTATTTATTTTTAAACAATTAATTTTTGCTGCACAGCTCCGGTGATCACTTCCACACTGTACGCCGGAAAGATCTCCCCCAGATCGATCAATGTTAACTTTGGCGAGTCGGACCCATCCCATCCGTTTGATCAGTACGAATTGCATTTTGTGCCGGCGGGCGGCGGAACGATGCCAAAAGACAGCGGAAGTGCCAATTCCAAAAATGGGGGGCCATCAGCAACCGCCGCCCCAACAACACTGGTCAGACGGCTGGCCAAAAACGACCCGTGAGAAAAAAAAAATGAAAAATATAAATTCTTAATGAATACTCACTAAAAATGCATTTCCGTATTTTCTATATTCGTGTCCCCTTTCTGTTTATATATTCCAGGGGTTGAAATAATTTTTGTTCTCTTACCTCACTATCTCTATTTTCAGTGTGTTCTTCTCCCGCCTCCCCCCCCCCGTAATAGTGTCCCCCTTTTTGAGGGGGTTTAAATAAAAGATCCCCGGGAAGACTAATATTGGAAGTACTTATTTGTTAGCTAACCTGCCAATGAGTTCTAATTTCAGCAAATCGTACACTTTCAACAAATTGGTGCCGGGCAATACGTACACTTTCGCATTGTTTACACTTCTGCAAGGCGTTCGCAGCAGACCGGTGGACGTGAACATAACGACGTGTGAGCAAAATAAACTCGCAATTTAAAAATGCAAAAAAAAAGCCCAGTCCGAGTATAAAAAAAGTTTCTTCGGCCTATTCCCCAAATCTTAAATATTGGTCTTTTTTATTTTAACCTTTTGATCTTTTTGGGATTAAAAGAAAATTTTCGAAATAAAATACAAAAACCATTGAAATTTGAGTTGCAATTTTTTTCGCGTTTAGCCTGAGTGACACAATTATTTTCTTTAATTGCCAAATTTGTTCACACAGGTGAAAAGTGGTGAAAATATGCTGTTTAAATTTTTTATGTTGTTTTACATTGAATTATTGGCTAAAAAAATATGCCCGGTTTTTGAAAATTTTTGCTCGGTTTTTTAACTCGCGCGCCCGGTTTTTGGGTTTTGTCGATGGCACCCCTGCTGAGGATGTAAAAGCATTGTTTAAGCACAATGACTTTTAGATCCATTGAAAGTTCCCGCTTTTCATCCACTGGTCGGTTCCAGCTATGTTCGCCTTTTTTGGACAGTGCGCAATGATGCGCACAATTTGTGCCGTTTTCGGTTGAGGTCTGTCAATTGTCAATTAAGAATTGGCACAAAAGGGCTCCTGCTGTGCGAAATCTCAATGTGTTTATAAGCTATGATAAAGCAGAAAAATAAGCAATTGAACAACTCTAAAACCTTTTAACATAAAAAGCTGGAAAATCTGATTTTTCCCAAATTGGCAATTGTATCTTTTTTGGTGATGAGATGCTTAATCTATTTGCTTTTGCTTAATCGAAAATAATATAGAGCTTTTGTATGGCAAATTTTATAGAATTTTGGCTGGAAAACCAAAAAAAGTTATTGTGATAAGCTTGGCATTTGACCAAACATGGTACATTGTACATATATGTAGTACTGCAACGGGTTAATGAGAATGAATCAATTTCAGTTATACTGCCAGTGCCGGCCCCCATTTGCACAGAGCAAAGAGTTTGGAATTAAACGGTATTTTCGGCACATTCAACTCTTCATTTCAATATTTTTGAAATTAAATGTAGCAATTAAAATTTTTCTTTTTTTTATCATGAAGGGTCTGTCGCCACTCATCGCTTTAGCGGCCTCGATTGGAACACTTTTTACACATTTACAATTACAGTTGAAAATTTAATAATTATTTATATTTATGGGGACGGAAAGAAGGAATTTAATTTGCCGAAAAAAAAATTTAATAAATTAGGTAAAAAGACAATTTTCAAAGGTCATCATGGGACCACCCGAAGCTGAGGCGGAGTCCGAATCTGAGGCAGTGACCATTGGAATGGCCAATAGACGTACGTTTTAGAAAGAAAAGCAAAATTCAATTTAATTTTAATTTAAATGTGTGATTTGCGCAAATCCAAATTAACCTTAGTTCATATGATAGCACAATATTTTACATATGAGGCTATTGATATATGCTATTTCATTCCAAAATTTTACTGCTTTTCTGGGTACAATATAATTTGTATTGAAATCATTAATATGCACAGATAAAGTTTGTAATCAGGCCCGTAACCAGGGGGGGGGGGGGGGGAATGGGGGGAATTCCCACCCCCCCCAACACAAAGCGCGCAACAAAAAAACCGCCGATACTTGCCACCCCCCGCGCAGCCCCCCTCCCCCGCCCCTCCCCCACCCC